>CASHTH010002842.1:0-21027 GCA_030341885.1 Geodia barretti | reverse complement strand
TTTGAAGAGAGAGAGAGAGAGAGAGAGAGGAGAGAGAGAGCATCAACTGGACATGGTATTGGCTGGAGTGGGCACAACTGAAAGCCCAAGTGCGGATCCCAGGTCATCCAGGCGTCGACAGGGGGGAAA
This sequence comes from Geodia barretti, assembly GCA_030341885.1. Lineage (NCBI taxonomy): Eukaryota > Metazoa > Porifera > Demospongiae > Tetractinellida > Geodiidae > Geodia > Geodia barretti. The sequence continues at coordinate 20,898 of CASHTH010002842.1, read as the reverse complement.
TCCTTACCATCAGTGGCCAAACCATTCCTCCTGCACAGGTCGACTCCTTCAAGTTCCTGGGCATGCCTGTGCGTGTCAACAAGAACAACGACTCTGCTAGGAGTGTCGATCCTGGGAAACCTTCAGAGGATGATTGAAGCCATTGACACCGCTTCCCTCGCTCGCAAGCAGAAGCTTCAGCTATTAAATTTGGAGTCTGCCCCAGGCTGTCCTGGCCACAGATGATTGATGAATTCCCCATTTCCTGGCTGGAGCGTGAGCTGCAGCCAATGGAAACAAGGGCCCTCCAGAAGTGGTCAGGCTTAGCCTCATCCTCAACAACATCCATTCTCTTCTTCCCTGCAACAGAGGTAGTCTTGCACTTCCCTCTCTGGTGACCCTCTACAAGAAAATGAAGGCCACCCGGATGGTGCAGCTCTTCACATCAAAAGATCAGAGTGTGAGGAAGGCAGAGGAGCTCTATCTGGAGGCAGAGAAGAAGAGTCTGAGGGCGAAATACCGGCCAGCAGAGTTTGTGGATGATCTGCTGTCATGTGATCAGTTCCACAAGTCGGCGCACTTTGGCGAGAGACTCCAGTTTCTGTGCCAGCTCCCTGCACAATGTGGGATGGCAAGGTCTTGGGAGGAAACCTCACCTGAGCTGTGGGTAAAGGCAGTGCACAGTCTACCTCCAGAGCCTCTCAAGTTTGCACTGAATGCCTCTCTTGGCACTCTCCCCACCAATGCAAACCTCCACACTGTGGGGCAAGAAGACCAGAGACACCTGCAACCTGTGCAAGGAACATCGGCCGTCTCTCATCCATATCCTCAACAACTGCTGTGGTTGCAATGGTACTTCGGAGGCATATACAGTCTGAGACATGATGATGAAGTCCTCAAGGTTTTTTGGAGACTTCATCCAGGCCTCTCTACCTCCTCACTTTTCCCTGACTATTGACCACCCGACACATCTCTACAACTTCCCCCACCACACCAACATGAGACCTGACATCATGTGGCGGAGTGTCCGCCAGAGGGAGCTGTGGCTCTGAGCTAACTATCAGCTACGAGTCTCACGTAGCTGATGCTCGAGAGCGGAAAAGGGTCAAATACAAGAATCTGGTGGATGCTGGGAAGGCAGCGGGGTATAAAACAGAGCTGTTAACAGTTGAGGTGGGGTCTCGGGGATGCTGGGCATCCAAGATCTCAAGCCTCTGGCAACGGCCATCAGCTGCTCACATCGAGATATCGCGACACTCTGACTCAGTGTCATTTGGACTACACTACTGGGTTCTATAGGATCTGGTGTGCCAGGAACTCAGTCACATGGGCTTCCCGCCTCCCTCTCCCCTCTCCCCCCTTCCCTCTCCATACTCTTCTTCAGAGCTATTGTGTTTGTCGATTCTGTTTGATATTCATGTTTACGAGTCTAGGTGTCTATGGTTGTCACATGTTCAGGTCACACATATTTAATTTTTTAGTAGTGCGTGATCTACCACAGTGCTCAGGGTGAACATTATAATGCTATGTAGCTTTAAGGGATGGGGGAAAATAATAATTAACCTGTGGTTACGTAATGCTAAACTAGCACAGATCCCAGGAATCTCTGAGAACACAAGGGGGAATGAGATTGTGACCCAGGCATAGTCTAGAGTGAAACGATGTGCCAGTCCTCCATGGTTGAGTCTCAAACTAGTTGTGTATGTAAGAAGAACAATTATGACCTGTACTAGCTCCATAAAAAAAACAAGGCAGCTTCACAGCCTAACCAAGACGTGGACTGGGGATTTATTACGCTTGGAGCACATGTGCAGCGAGGGTTACAGCACTTGGTTGTGTTGTGTGTCTGTCTGTCTGTCTGACTTATTGTGACACTACAGGTGACCTATAAGTCACACCAACGCCTGCACAGCTATAAGAATATGAAAATGATTTCCTGAAATGACTGCATTCAAGAGGTTTACAAAGCATAAAAGCAAGCGAAAAGCCAATGCATAACACAGCAATGGCTTACCTCAACCAAGCTCCATTCAGCAAATTGTGGAGGGATAGAGTAGCTAACACTTATCCGTAAATGCGTATCCAGTCCAGCTTTGCTCTACACGTCACCCACGAATTCAGGTAAGAGAGAAACTAGCTCATTTAACGGTTAGTTTATGATCATCTCTCAAGTTTATAACACCTCAGCATAATGAATGAATGAAACTAAGAAGTGCACAAACAACTAGAGTTGCAACTTTACTTACCTCAAAAATCAGTACTAAGTAGCTATATGAAACTATGCAAACTTTATGCTAATTTTTTCCTGGAAAGTATATTATTGGGAAGGGCTGCATGCATGGATCAATTTTCAAAATATAAAGGAAGATGCCACCTAACTCGTCTTAGCCTCGTTCCAAGGTCTCAATGATTCTCCTTTATCACACACTTCGGGGTGATAACTGTGCTCATCGCAATACTCGGAGTTGTCACTTTCCACAACCCTTCAATCAGTCAGCACGTATCTCAAATTAACTAGCTTAGATTAACAATGAAAATTAACTTAGTCACAATGATCATTGTAACAGACAGTATGTAACTATAGGTAGTTAATAATTATCCTCTCCTCACTAACATAGAAGGGTACAAATTACTGTGTAATAACATGTGTGGGTACTTGTCCATAAGCACTATTTGCTGATGTTTTAATGACTGGAGCATATGCTTCATTTGACATTAGCTGAATATCATGTGAAATGGTGACCCCTCTCAATACATCCACCTCATCATAAATTGGTGTAGAGGTTGATGCAGAGCTCACCAAGTTGACCGTCTTACCTACATGGATGAGCATAATAGGCTTCAGCAATTATGTCAGAAAAGAACATCTGCGTAAGTTGAAAGTCCCAAGTTACACTCACAAATGCATACACGAAAAATTTTGGAAGTTCAAGTCCGTCTCCCCCACTTGATTCTATGACCACAATCTGGCATGTTACAGTAACAACATGAATTGAATACCCTTGACGAGGACAGGATGATGAACAGCAATGTCAACATAGCTAATGCAAGTGGGGTGATAGCTCTATACACAATCACTGCACACATACACACACACACATGCACACCCTTTTACAAACATTATTACGGAGGTCAAAAAACCAAACACTGCGTGGCTTGCAATTCAAAGCAGTTTTTCATTGCAGAAGCATACACATGAATGATATCACAATCATTGGTTTTAGAACTTATAGTTGAGTCAAAGAGGGCAGGTAATTGACTCTACATTAGAATACCATGGGAGTCCAGAAAGCCAAAGTACTGCCCAGAAAAAGCTGGTCACTCTCACTTACAGCTAACCACGAATGGTAATATAATTGTCTAGTCGGACATTTTCATGATAATAAGCATGTGCCACCATATGAATTTATCTGAATGTGCATGCAAATGACCACTGGTGGTTAACTATAGTGATGAAGTGAAGACCTGGAAACTGTGCTGGGGAAGAGAGAGCTAAATTTCCATGGCACTCTCTAGGCCTGAGTTAGTTGGTCTTTCCACTCTCTTTTGACGGCACTCTTTTGACTTAAGCTCACACTACTATCACCAGGTCTAAGAAAAACAATATGAAGCTACAGTCTTACTAGTAGTTGAAGTGGTTGCAGATGGAGAATCAAAGAGTCCCTTGATACACCTCCTGTGACACAGACTAAAAGAGAATGAACACGAAATAATTATGACTTACCTGTTCAACCAGATTAGGGTTACAACCACAAGTGTAGCATTGACAGCTACCAGGATAAGAGGAACTAAAACTCCAGCAGCGATTGATCCAGTATTTCCTCCTTGTCTGCTATTACTTTTCCTTTCTTCCTGTTCTTTTCTATCCATTTCTTCCCTTTCTTCTCCACCATAAACAAAATGAATAGGTTTAATTGCACGCAACCTTACGGTTTTACTAAAACTCACCTGGTAGTGTGACTGTGTTCCATGCCACACTCTGACTGAAGAAGTGTTTAGATATTCCTACAATGGATATGTTGTACATCTCTCCCCTCGTAAGACCAGTCAGTGTGTAGTTGCCACCACTAACATCCACACTACTACTGTTCCCTCCTCCGGTGAAGGAGATCCTGTACCCAGTGGTATCCCCCAGTGGAGTGGGAGGAGTCCAGGTCAAATTGATACTAGTGGAGTCATTTCCAATCACTGCTCTCAATTTATTGGGAGCAGAGGCAACTGTGATATTATTATGGCAACAAGTCAGAGAATAAGCACAGGTAATAGCTATGTTTAGTACCGTTAATAGATAATTTTCTTGAGTCATTTGATGGTTTGTTATTCTCAACTGTGCAGTTGTAAAGTCCTGGCATTCTCCCAGTCACAGATAGAGTGTGGGTGTACTGTGCTGTTCTTGTGTTGACTAGCTCTGTCATTTTTCCTTCAGTGACAGTGGTGGAGTCTCTGGTCCAAGTGACAGTGGTAGCAGGTCCACCAGTGGAGATACAGGTGAGGGTAAACTCTGGACTGGCTCCATTCAGATCAGAGTCCACAGTTACTGTTATATCACCAGAAATCATTATTTCTCCTATAGGATACAAACACCTAATAGTGGAGCACTATAGCATATATTAATAATACTCAGGTGTCTGCCATAGCACTAGGGCCATAGACCACACACCCAGAGCAATGGGAGGAACTGTTAACGAACGAACACACCATATGAACATGAGGTGTCTGTCTCCTCCCAGACACCTCAACTCACCTTCCACCAGGGACACCCTGCAGCTCCCCAGACACAATCTGAGACTTGGTCTGTTGTACACTGGGGTTATCATCGTATAACCTAACCAAGCTACCAAACATCCCAAATAGAACCTTAGAATAGGCCAAGCAAAGAACAAACTTTATCCTCCCACTACCCATAATAAAGGGTGCTCTCCTATTATTATTACCGAGTGACTTGAAATGCTCAAACACATCCCCAAGCTTCCCCTGCAGGGCAACAAAGAAATTGCTCCTAAGACTACTACTATAATATGCTGGACACTCCCACAACACATGACTCACACTTTTCACACTCATCACACTCATCACACAACAGGCACTCCTTTATACCCTCCCTCCCCCTATGCCTACCCAGTTCCTCATTTAGCCCATGCGTGCCTGACCTGAACTTAAACATTAATCTAGACCCAGCATCACTTTTCCAAGTTCTTTTTGAACTCGACTACCACCTAGTTAAATGTCTTATACAAAAACAGCTTTACTTTGCTATTTAGCCTCTCTTCAAACTTTCTAATCTCTCTGTCATTGATACTGTCCCCTACCATAGACAAAAAGCCATTCAAGGAACAATCCCCAACAATGCTATGCAATCAAGTATAATGTCAATAAGTTGAAAATTACCTGTGTCATTGGAGTATATTCCAACATAAAGAGACTGGGTAACTGACGGTTTATCACTATTGACTGCAATCTCACAGCGGTATATGCCATATTTTGGTGCAATCATAATCCGGGAATCCCGAATCAAGTCAACTCTCTGATATCTACCGTACTGATACATTCCATTCAAATAATAGTTTGTCAAACTTGTCCCCATTTGGGAAAACCCAGTTTCCCTAAGTCCAACAGCAATATCGTAGCTTGCTGTGACATTGTACACGGTCATACCATGAGATACAAAAAAAATCCACATATGAGTGGTTGGTTAGATTTTTTCCCCGCAATGAGAGATAAGGAGTAACAGTTTCAGAATTGACCTTCACCAGAGCCAAGAAGAGAAGACTTAGAGACACTGGCAGAGCCGTACCCCATTCTGTAAGGATAGCATGTGAATAGGATTTGAAGGTAAGTCAGTATGAAGTGATTGAATTTGGCTATCCAAAACAGACTTAGTCTTGTAAGCACCACTATAATAATTATGAGAATGCTAAGTGGTCAGTTCGATAAAGTCACGCACTGCATCAGCGCAACTGGGGTCACCTGCATCCGTCTTTGAGCAATAGGAACATCCTGCAACAGGTGAATGATCAGTGCAGCATGGCCGGGGGATCTCTTAAGAGAAACTTTCGGTGTATAGCTAACACAGTCGACTGTCAGCGCAAGCGTCTGAGCGGTAGCTATAGCTAACGGACCCGGTCCGCGTCGACTCTACAGGAAGTTTAGCTAACAATTTTGCGTAGGAGCGGTTACGTATAATAATAGCACGGTCGAAATTTGGTATTGTACTTTTTTGCACCTCTCTGGGAGATTTCAAGGGCGCTCTTCAACGTTTTCGCTACATTACTAGGCCAGAGGTAAACCCTCAACGCCTGAAGACCGTGAAAACACGTACTAGCAGTCCAAAAGAAGCTATAAAGAATTTTCACTGGAACATTGAAAAAATCTTTTGTGTTTGAGATCACCCGGTTCCCACCTGTCCAAGGATGCTTCAAAGGCAGATTTCCACACCAGTTGGAATTGAGGGGAGCCTATTCTCTTCCTGCATGTTAAACTGAGGAGAGCCTATATTCCCTTCCGGCATGTTATCTGTCTCCGCCTCGTCTGTATGTAGGAAACAACAAGTAAAGAAGTCATTCACAGAGAGCCCCTGAGATGTTGAAGACTGACTCTCTGTGAATGACTTCTATGCTGGTGGTTTCCTTCATACAGACGACATTTGAACACTGTCCACCTCACTGAGGTGTCAATGTTTCAATTATGCAAGAAACAATTTTTCTCAAACAGAACATTCACACAAAGTGTGATACCATTGCAGCTACCTCTCCTTCCAGTCTGTCTTGTGACACTTCCTTCATGTCACAGAAACGTGCCTGAGATATTGCAATTTCTTGAAGCAGGTGGACACTAGAACGCCTACATACTACCACTCCGTCTGCTGCGCGCGTGTTCCTCTTGCACCGAGGGTCATCTCGAAAGCAGAATAAAAATGCTCGTAGTAATCCCAGTTGTCCAGACGCATCGATGGCCGATGGCCGATGCCCGGCCCCATGGCATCTTTTCGGCGTATTGCGCTTTCTGCGCATGCGCCAAAGGAGTGTAGCGCACGGCGTAGTTGTCGGCCACCGCGTTAGTGGTGAATTCGCTAGGAGTAGCTACTATTATATTACTCAATAATTTTGCCGAGTAGCTAGTGTGATTAGATTCATGCATCGATTTATCACAGTGGCGTTGGCCACAGCTTCAAGATGGTTACGGTAGTGTGTAATGGGAGTTATTAGCTAGCAATGTGCTAGTTAATCAAATCTCGAAGGGCGTTGGCCAGTAAGTTAGACGATGGATTTGTTTGCCCTCTCAATGAGTATCTCTTTTTGCCTTCTTGGAACAGTTTTATTATTTCGTAAGTTTGACCGTTACTTCGGAACTTCGTGTTTGGTCATAGCCGCACTGGGATATTACATGCCGTATTTATTTGCCGCTCCGTATTTCCTTGTTGTCTGGAGGATGGTGATTGGACGCCACATGCAGACCAATGCAAAGCTCTTCATTGGCCAATTAATTCGTGACAAGCTTCGTCTGATACAACATCCCATTGGATAGTGGCTTATTTGTGCGAGAATAGCGAATGTTATTTTGTGACACATGCAGTTGGTGCTGTAATTTCTGGTCATGGTGAAGCTCTTCTCTCCAAACCAAAATCAAAGGAATCAATTGAAGAAAAGTATAGCTTACATCACGTTGGATGGGTTACGCGTAAGGAGCGGGAGACCCACATGCAAAGAGTCCAGGAGAATGAGCCAATGGCTTCTGGTTATAGCTGCCAGGAATATGCTGTGGATATAGCCTTTCAAATATCAAGCTCAAGGACGTATACTTTCATTAAATGTTTTACACTTTTTCGATGGCGTTCTTTTCTATACGTATTTCTAGCTGGCTTCAGTAGTGCCGTGTTTCTTGTGCAAACATACACCAACCTAAACGCACCTGTTGTTATCTTTTATCCAATTAACTTCGAGTTCTTCAATTTTGTTATGTTTACCAACATGTTTGTTGCAACAGAAGCATATCGGTTGGGGTATACAAATATAAGGCAAGAAAAGAATGTTATTGGAGGGTTGAAAGATAGATTTCATGTCTATTTTAAAATTCCCAGTTAATGGGTATTTTGAAGTTGCTACTTTTGTTGCTGTTTATTGCTGGAATTCAAATCTGCGTAAGGGACATAATCATTGTTATTGGCGTCCTATTGATAGCAATAATCTTGGCCCCAAAATGAACATAATAATTATTGTTGTGCTTTGAAAGATTTATGCATTGTTCTTATAATGAGAGTGATTTATGCATTGTTTTTATAATAAGAGTGAAAAAACGTTTGACTCGCATGCGCAGTGAGGGATACATGCCACAAACAGTTTGTGGGAGTCTGTCTGATGGAGAGAGAGAGAGAGAGAGATACAGAGAGAGAGAGACAGGGACAACTGCATCCTTTGCCAAGAGCACCGGCAGTCTCTTCTTCACATTCTCAACACTTGCCGGGTTGCGATGGGCCTTCGGAGGTACAGTGAGAGGCATGACAGTGTCCTAAAGGTCTTTGGAGAGTTCATCGAGGCATCTCTACCACATCACTCCTCAGTCACCATCGACCTCCCCACATGAAAATACAGCTTCCCCCACCACATCACTCCAACTAATTTAAGACCTAACACCGTGTGGTGGTGTGAGCGTCAGAGAGAGCTATGGCTCTTTGAGCTGATGATCAGCTCTGAATCTCTCCTGGAGTCCTTCAAAACTGGTGCTCCAGGAACAGAGTAACCTGATCACTCTCTAACCCCTCTCTCCCCCTGAGCCCTTCTTTTATGAATCCTAATATAGTGATATACATGTACGTGAGTCTAGGTGTTTATGCGCAACATGGTAGTCACATGTGTAGGCTTTCACCTAGTATGTATCTCACACCTCATTGTTGTACTTGTGTAACATACAATGAGAAGTTTCAACAACAAAAAGGTAATAGAGGGAGAGAGAGAGAGAGAAGCTAGTGAGGGCCAAGCCATCTCTCCTCTGCAGAGAAGTGATGAGGAATGACCCTGGAGCTAGTGGGAGGTTTCTGGCCAAGAGAGTAAAGGGCTTCCTGCCTTCTGAGGACTCAGTGGCCAGGAGGGAGCACGTCACACATAATTAAAATAGCTACTTTCTATATAGTGGCGGGTGATCTACCTCAGGGTGAACATGATAATAGCTATGTAGCTTTAAGGATGGGGAAAATAATAATTAACCTGTGGTTACGTAATGCTAAACTATCACAGATCCCAGAAATCTCTGAGAACACAAGGGGGAATGAGATTTTGACCCAGGCATGGTCTAGAGTGAAACGATGTGCCAGTCCTCCATGGTTGGGTCTCAAACTAGTGGTGTATGTAAGAAGAATGATCGTGACCCTGTACTAGCTCCATAAAGAAAATGTAGGTTTACAGCCTGACCAAGACGTGGACTTGGCATTTATTACCCTTGGAGCACATGTGCAGCGAGGGTTACAGCACTTGGTTGTGTTGTCTGTCTGTCTGTCTGACTGACTTATTCTGGCACTATAGAGATGACCTATAAGACACACCAATGCCTGCACAGCTACAAGAATTTTTTCCTGAAATGACTGCATTCAAGAGGTTTACGAAGCATAAAAGCAAGTGAGCCAATGCATAACACAGCAATGGCTTACCTCAACCAAGTTTACCCCGTTCAGCAAATTGTGGAGGGATAAAGTAACGCTTATCCGTAAATGCGTATCCAGTCCAGCTTTGCTCTAAACGTCACCCACGAATTCAGGTAAGAAAGAAACTGGCTCTTTATGATCATCTCTCAAGTTTATAACATCTCAGTATAGTGAATGAATGAAACTAAAAAGTGCACAAACAACTAGAGTTGTAACTTTACTTATCTCAAAAATCAGTACTAAGTAGCTGTATGAAACTATGAAAACTTTATGCTAATTGGAAATTATATGGGAAGGGCTTTGACCCTGGATAGCCAATTAAATGCATGTATGGACATTTTTAAAAATAAGAAAGAAGATGCCACCTAACTCGTCTTAGCCTTGTTCCAAGGTCTCAATGATTCTCCTTTATCACACACTTCAGGGTGATAACTGTGCTCATCGCAATACTCGGAGTTGTCACCTTTCCACAACCCTTCAATCAGTCAGCACGTATCTCAAATTAACTAGCTTAGACAACTTAGTCGCAATGATCATTGTAACAAACAATATGTAGCTATAGGTAGTTAATAATTATCCTCTCCTCACTAACATAGAGGAGTACAAATTACTGTGTAATAACATGTGTGGCTAATTGTCCATAAGCACTATTTGCTGATGTATTAATGACTGGAGCATATGCTTCATTTGACATTAGCTGAATATCCTGTGAACTTTTGACCCCTCTCAATGTATCCACCTCATCATAAATTGGTGTAGAGGTTGATGCAGAGCTCTCAAAGTTGACCGTCTTACCTACATGGATGAGCATAATAGGCTTCAGCAATTATGTCAGAAAAGGAACATCTGCATAAGTTGAAATTCCCAAGCTACACTCACAAATGCTACACGTAAAATTTCAGGAAGTTCAAGTCCGTCCGCCCCACTCTGATTCTATGAGCACAATCAGGCATGTTACAGTAACAACATGATTGAATACCCTTGATGAGGATAGGATGATGAACGGCAATGTCAACATAGCTAACACAAGTGGGGTGATAGCTCTAAAGGGTTACATACACATGCACACACACACCCTTTTACAAACATTATTACAGAGGTAAAAAAACCAAACACTGCGTGGCTTGCAATTCATTGCAGAGAAGCATACACATGAATGATATCACAATCATAGGTTTTAGAACTTATAGTTGAGGTCAAAGAGGGCAGGTAATTGCAAAAACCAACTTCTACATTAGAATACCATGGGAGTCCAGAAAGCCAAACTACTGCCCAGAAAAAGCTGGTCACTCTCACTTACAGCTAACCACAAATGGTAATATAATTGTTTAGTCAGACATTTTCATGGTAATAAGCATGTGCCACTAGTATGAATGTATCTGAATGTGCAACTGGTGGTTTACTATAGGGATGAAGGAGTGAAGACCTATAAATTGTTCTGGGGAAGAGAGAGCTAAATTGCCATGGCACTCTCTAGGCCAGAGTTAGTTGGTCTTTCCACTCTCTTTTGACGGCTCTCTTTTGACTTAAGCTCACAATACCATCACCAGGTCTAAGAAAAATGTTCTGAAGCTACAGTCTTACTAGTAGTTGAAGTGGTTGCAGATGGAGAACCAAAGAGTCCCTGGATACACCTCCTGTGACACAGACTAAAAGAGAATAGACATGAAATATGACTTATATACCTCTTCAACCAGATTAGGGTTACAACCACAAGTGTAGCAATGACAGCTACCAATATAAGAGGAACCAAAACTCCAGCAGCTATTGATCCAGCATTTCCGCTATTACTTTTCCCTCCTTTTTCTTGTTCTTTTTCATTCATTACTTCTCTTTCTTCTCCACCACAAGACACAACAATAATAGCTTTTATTGCACGCAACTTACCGTTTTACTAAAACTCACCTGGAAGTTTGACTGTGTCCCATGCCACACTCTCACTGAAGAAGTGTTCAGATATTCCCACAATGGATATGTTGTACATCTCTCCCCTCGTAAGACCAGTCAGTGTGTAGTTGTCAGTGGTGCCACCACTAACATCCACACTACTACTGTTCCCTCCTCCAGTGGAGGAGATCATGTACCCAGTGGTGTCTGCCAGTGGAGTGGGAGGAGTCCAGGTCAAATGGATATTAGTGGAGTCATTTCCAGCTACAACTGATGCAAGGTTGGTTGGTACTGAAGCAACTAAATGAAAAAAACATGTAATTGTAATGTTAATGCTATAGTGGCAAATACCTTTTACAGTAAAAGTTCTTGATGTAGTTGATGGTTTGTTGTTTTTCACAATACAGTTGTAAAGCCCTGGCATTCTTCCAGTCACAGTCAAAGTGTGGATGTACTGGGCTGTTCTTGTGTCGACTAACACAGTCATATATCCTTGTGTGACAGTGGTGGTGTCTCTGGTCCAAGTGACAGTGGTAGCAGGTCCACCAGTGGAGATACAGGTGAGGGTGAACTGAGGACGAGCGTCATTCAGATCAGAGTCCACAGTCAGTTGTATAGCAGCAAGTTTCATATTCAGTCCTTGAGGGGAAAAATATAAGTGTGGACTCAAATCAATTCATGTGCTTAGAACAGAGAAAAGTCAAACTAAACTTGTATGCCTAAAGTCAAAGTAATATAAGTGTATGAACACTGGCACGGATAGCTTTTTACTAGGTGACCTGAGATTAATTGGCTGGCCTCACTCTGGGAAGGTGGAAGAGAGGTGAGAGAAGAAAAGTAATCCGTGCCACCAGTGGGATTAAAACCTATATACAACCTCTTGCGTTCTGGACAAGTGCACTGCTGTGAGCTACAAAATTAATGCCAGGTTCAGCAGAAATGAGTTCTTTGATCTGACTCCCAAGCAGCAATACTCATAGGTATAACATGTACCTCTTCCAGTGTATAGTCCAACACAGAGCCTCTCTCCTGCTGAGAAGTCGTATGGAATATCACAGCAATACATACCAGTAGGTGACGAACCCCATTGCGAAGTAAGTAAACACTCTGACGTCTACGACTCTGGTAAATACTGTTACCCGCTATGGTTGTTAATCTTACCCCATTGGGGAAAAACCAGTTTCCAAGTTCACCTAGTGCTGCATTACAGCAGTTTCTGAACTGGGTGTGACATTGCACACTGTAATTTAGCTGATTTACCACCCGACTAATATCCACATAGGAATTGTTGGGCAGAGGATTCTCTCCCCGGAATGAGAGATAAGTAGAAACTGACTGAGAGTAAACTGGCAAGAAGACACTCAACAACAATGCCAGAATCACCATCGTAATCTCCAACTCTAAAAATGGGATGTGATGGAGTCTGTATACAATCTCGTCACAACTAGAGAGATCGTGCTAATCTTGTTCAATTGTCCTAACCTCGGTCTGCACTGTGAAAATATTTTTCTCTCTCACCATTTGACTTATATCTATACAACATGAGGACTGGCACTCTACTATGAGCGAGAGAGACTACTACGCCCACTGTCGTTTATACTTCACAACGCACGCTTATAATTATCCCGATGCGTCGGTCGAAATCGCGGCGCGCTTTCGCGGACCACATTTTTGGCGGGCGGAAGCAGCCGCCAGTAGCTTTTCGCGCGTTTGTTTTCCCAGGCCACGGCAGCACACTCTTAGTCTACGCCAACCCCACAAAGCCGAGGCTGAAACTCGGTTGAAGGTCCTCTTCATTGCCGAGCGCGTTAGCGTGAGGCAACTATATACTCTTCTCGCACGTACGTACGTGTCGTCACGCTTAAGAATGTAATTAGTCACGCTTAGGAATGTCACTTCCGTCATTCGTAGGAAGTCTCGCTTCCGCCGTGCGCGCAGATTCGTAGGAAGGCGCGCAGTCAGTAGAGCGCGCGCACGAGCGGCCTCAGTTACGCGCATTGGCTGACGACAGGCGCGAGGCAAAATATGCGCGTGCGCATTCCTAGTATTATATAGCTAGAGCTGTCAGATAATGTGTCGGATTATCATTCTGTGCTGCCCTACCTGAAGGAAGTTCAAAGGAGACCCACACGTATAAATTTGTGGCTGCCACAAGGTAAAAGGAAACAATTGCCCATTGATAGAGATATTTTAGAGGGAGAATGGTAAATGCTAGTTGATGAGGAACTGGTATGAGGGTGCTCACTGCAACGTTTAATACAAGAGGAAAAAACTCTCACGCCCTTTTGTGGTGAAACTACCGCAGCTCTGTAGTTGCTATGGGGAAACGCTGCAGAGCTAAGGCGGTGGTGTATCCCCCAGTGGTGTAGAAATTGCCTGGTGGTGTGGGCTACGAACTCAGGACCACCGTCTGATGAGAGTTCATCTGGAATGCCATAGGTGGCAAAGGTTTGTCTTAGGACATTAATGAGTCCTCGGACTCTGTCTTTGGCTCTCTCCACTATAGGCCAGTTGGAGTATCGGTGAACTATGACAAGGTGTAAGTGTGGTCTGTAGTCTGCGCATATGCACTGAAATGGGTACTCCGGTAGGGTGGGGGGTGTGGGTGGTAGTGCCGCCTGTGATGGGGCCATCCTGTTGCAGTGTGGGCAATTGCCTCTGGTGGCGTTTGTGATGCCAGGCCAGAAGATTGATGCTTCTGCCTTGGCCGATGTGCCCTGGTGGGCGGCATGCAGGGCGGATAGGCATGAAGGTCGTAGGGAGGGTGGGATGACAATTCGATCTTTGCCGTCACTGCTGTATAGATGCTTCCTAAATTGGTGGTATTCTCTGATAGATGGCGGTAGTTGGTGTTTGAATTCAGGGATGCCATCTTCAATGGTGGAGAGGAGGAGGAGCATGTTGTCGCTGGAAGATGTAGCAGTTTGGACTTGTTCCCAGTTGACGGTATGTATGGAATGTAAGGAGGATAGAAGTGGCTCCTGGAGTTGGTTTTCCGTCCGGAGAGCATGTAGTTGGTCGGCTGTGCATATGCCAGCTATGAGTTGGGTGGGGATGTGGGGAGGAGGGATGGCAGTGCTATCTTGGATGCTGTGTATGTCATCGTCATGTAAGACCATTATGGGTGGGTGGTAATCACTTGTGGGGTCTTGAGAGGGTGTCGAGGGCCCTGTTTTTGACACCCGGTATGTGAACTATTTTGAAGTGGTATCTTAGGGTTTTCTCTTTTAGGTTCCTCAGCCTGGTGTTGCAGATGTTGTCTAGGGATCTGTCGCCAAATATCCTTAAGAGTGGTCTGTGGTCTACTGCGATGGTGAGGTTTTTTGCATCCCAAGACAAAGTGTCTTGCTTTGTCCAGAGCATCTGCCACTGCTAGGGCTTCACCTTCGATTGGTGTGTATCTGGATTCAGCAGCGTGTGTGAATCTGCTGCCCACCAGGGTGATCTTCCAGCCTTGTTTGCAGCAAGAGGTCGTTGGAGGGGCAGGAGCAGTGTTTCTGGAACAACCAGTAACCGATGCCACATTTTGACCAATCAGTGGCCAGGCATGTGGGTTTGGTTTTGTCGAAGATTTTGACTCCATTGAGGATTTCATCGATGATGGTTAGCTTAGATTTCTCGAATGCTTGTTGTGTAGTGTGTCGTCCCAGTGGAATTTGTTGCTGGGCTTGAGTAGTTCCCTGAAGGGTAGCATCGTGTCGGCCATGCTGAATGCATATGACACCTGGTTCACCAGGATCTTACATCCGTTAGGCTCTGTAGGGTGGGGAAGTTGGAGATGGCCCTGATGTATTTCTTGCATGGTTGCACAGTGTCATTGGTGACTTCGAAGCCTGCGAATTCGACTTCGTCTTTGGCGAAACTGGACTTCTCATGGTTGAGGGTGATTCCATGTCTGCCACAGGTATCCAACCAGTTGCATGCTTGGAATAAGCTTTCTTCTATTGTGTCAGACCATAGGAGAGTGTCGTCTACGCATTTGGTTTTGTTTGGGATGGCTGAGGTGATCTCGTCGTATCTCCTGGTGTATCCGTCGCCTGAGGCAATGTAACCTTGTGGGGCTGTGCGGTATCTGTAGCGGCCCCAAGCGGGTGATAAAAGTGGTGTAGTGTCGGTCGTCCGGATGAAGGGGTACACTGTGGTAGCCATTCCATGCATCGAAGACAGTTTTCTTCTTCCCTTGAGGGACTGATCACGCCTGGTGGAAGGGTGACTGGGTGTGGTGTGTCTCTCTGGTGGCATAGGTGTTGAGAGGTTGGAAGTCGATTGTTGTACAACAATCGCATCTACTAAGGAATCCTGTGCTTTTTTAGGCCGTTTGTTCCATTCACACAGGAGGTCAGGCTGCGATAATAACTACCAACTAAAAAAGCACTACAGTTTTTGTGTGTAATAGTTTCAGTTTCTTATCGAAGTTTAGGCCACTTTTTTTCTCAACAGCAACTCTTTAATGGTTAATTATACTGCATGCTTCAGCTATTGTCAACGTATTCAAGTTGGTTAGTTGGTCTCTCCTTCTTTTGACTTTCTTGCAAAAAGTACGAAAAGTTTAGAAGGACATTTACACTATACATGTATAATTATAATGTATAGTCAAGGTAATCAGAATTTTCGTTGGACTGTTTTCCCTCCTCCTCGTTAGCTTGCTTTTACGTTGCAGAGTATTTGTTTGCATGCAGAATTCACAAACCAGAGGCTGGAGGCCAAACTGGCAGGACTGTCCTTCTTGGCGTGCCATTCTTTTTTGCGCAGATGACCATGCGGTGGCACCATGTGACTGGTTCTCCAATTGGTACGGGTTCCAGCACTCCCAATCTCACGTCTCTGTCTAGGCCGGCTTTGACGTCATCTTGCCAGTGGAGAGGTATTGGTATGGGTGAGTGGGGGTTGCGTGTGGGTCGATCATTAGTCTCATCGGTGGGCTGTACAGTCCATGAGTGGTAGGGTCTGGTTATCACAGGTGTTGAAGGTGCTGGAGCTGCAGCAGTCCAGGAGGTATTGCTGGAGTGTCTCCGTATTGGCTTCTGTGGCTTGGTATGGTAGGGAGGTAGGGATTGGTGGTGGCTTCGGGCATCGACATTCCTGATGTGGTAGGGAGGTGTCGGTGGTGCTAATGGCATTGGCGGGGTTGGTACCTTCGCCTTCATTCATTGCAGGGAATGTGTTTGGGATGATCCTAGGTCTACGCATGCTTCCCTTCTGAGGAATAGCTTGTCAGTGTTGTCAATCACGTAGACCATTTGTCTGGTGGTTTGTTCTTCGCCCTTGTTGCTTTTCCCTGATAGCCTCAGTATGGCGGCACCCAGGATGTGTATGTCGTGGCTGTCCGCTGCGTGCATCTTGATGTCGACGGGGATGAGGTCTCTGGTGGAGAGGCCGAGTTTCTGACACGCTAGGCAACTTTGCCAGCCTGTGTCGGCCATGGCACTAACGAAGGACCACCCTTGTAGTACTCTGAGGGGAAACCTGAGGTGGTTGTAGTCCTCCCGCCGGGTGCTCACCTGTAGCCTGATGTATGGTTGAGGTTTGGATTGTCCCCTCAACCACTCTTTTGTAAACTCGTCAAAGACATGGTGGTCTAGGGCGGCGCTTTTGGTGCTGTCCGTCGACGTGATCTCGCATAGTGTCTCGAATACTGCGTCCTCGTGCTCGGCTTTTTTTGCCGGCCTCGTGACGTGTTTGCTCCTGCATAACTTCTCGAAGTGGTGGTCTTTATCGCAACGGTTGCACTTGGTGCCATAGGCTGGACATTCATTTCTCCTGACTCTCGTTGGGGGATTCCTCCCGTGCCCTCTGGTCCCACAGTACATGCAGGTATCCTGATCCTTTGGTCGTGGGCCTTTGGCAGACGGTCTCTTCTGCCTCCTGTGCGAGCTGCCAGTCACTGCATCTGTTGCCTGTGGTAGTATATACCAGGCGGGATGCTGACCTCTTCCTTCGCCTCGTTAGAGAATTTTCATGTAACCACGGCGTTCTCTCCTGCATTCTTGGGGCCATTGAACTTTGCAGTGACCTCTGAATAGCCCTCCCTTCCTTGAGTAATTCGGCTATTTCCCCCTCTTTCCATAAGGACAATTGACGTCGGAGGGATGCGATGTGTTCTTGCACTTTGGACTTTGAGTGTGGCTTGTGAAGCAATGCAGGAAAGGTCATGGCGGCTGTCATTGCTACAGCCAGAGCTGACTCTGATGCAAATGCCTTGTAGAGGCGTGCTAGCTCAGCCACAAATTGCTTTCCACTCGATCCTGATGGCACTTTGAAAAGTTAGGTCTCCGGTGGACTATGCTTCGTTCACTAGGCTGTGAACTCTTGCCCTGACAAGTCTCCCCATGTATAGTTGCCTCCTGTCGCAGGTCTAAACAGGGGAGAGAGTGGTGGTCGGGAGCACCTGTACTGCCGAAAGGCAATCCGTTAACGTCATCCAAAATGGCACCACCAAGAGCTGTCACTGTCCGCCTCACTGAGGTGCCGATTTATTCTTGATCACAAAGTGTGATATCATGTCATTCTGTGCAGCTACCACTCCTTCCAGTCTCTCTTGTGACACCTCCTTCCATAGGCAAGTTGCTTCCTGTCATGTCACAGCCACGTTCCTGAGATATTGCCATTTCTTGAAGCAAGTTGGGCCGTGAAATGGCCAATGCATTTCCACGTTCATGGAGGTATAGTGTTCTTGTGCTTTTCATGAACTTTTGAACTACCACTCAGTCTGCTGTGCGCGTATTCCTCTTGCACCGAGGGTCATCTCAAAAGCAAATTAAAAACATTCTCGTAGTAAGCAGGAGCGCGTGATCCCAGTTGTCCAGACGCATCGATGGCCGATGCCCGCCTTTCGGCGTATTGCGCTTTCTGCGCATGCGCTAAAGAACGGGGTAGTTCTGGCCACCGTAAGTTCTGTAGTGGTGAATTCGCTAGGAGTAGCTACTATTGTTACTCAGTAAATTTGCCGAGTAGCTAGTGTGATTAGATTCATGCGTCGATTTATCACAGGGGCGTTGGCCACATTCAGCTTTACGGTAGTGTGTAATGGAGTATTAGCTAGCAATGTGCTAGTTAATCAAATCTCGAAGGGCGTTGCCAGTAAGTTTGACGATGGATTTGTTTGCCCTCTCAATGAGTAGCTCTCTTTGCCTGCTTGGAACTGTTCTATTGTTTCGTAAGTTTGACCGTTACTTCGGATCTTCGTGTTTGGTCATAGCCACACTGGGATATTACCTGCCATATTTATTTGCGGCTCCGTACTTCCTTGTTGTCTGGAAGATGTTGATTGGACGCCACATGCAGACCAATGCAAAGCTCTTCATTGGCCAGAAAATGTGACAACGCAAACAAGAAACACTAGTCAAGCTTCGTCTGATACAACATCCCATTGGATAGTGGCTTATTTGTGCGAGAATAGCGAATGTTATTTTGTGACACATGCAGTTGGTGCTGTAATTTCTGGTCATGGTGAAGCTCTTCCGTTCAAACCAAAATCAAAGGAATCAATTGAAGAAAAGTATAGCTTACATCACGTTGGATGGGTTACGCGTAAGGAGCGGGAGACCCACATGCAAAGAGTCCAGGAGAATGAGCCAATGGCTTCTGGTTATAGCTGCCAGGAATATGCTGTGGATATAGCCTTTCAAATATCAAGCTCAAGGACGTATACTTTCATTAAATGTTTTACACTTTTTCGATGGCGTTCTTTTCTATACGTATTTCTAGCTGGCTTCAGTAGTGCCGTGTTTCTTGTGCAAACATACACCAACCTAAACGCACCTGTTGTTATCTTTTATCCAATTAACTTCGAGTTCTTCAATTTTGTTATGTTTACCAACATGTTTGTTGCAACAGAAGCATATCGGTTGGGGTATACGAAATATAAGGCAAGAAAGAATGTTATTGGAGGGTTGAAAGATAGATGTCGTGTCTATTTTAAGATTCCCAGTTATATGGATATTTTGAAGTTGCTACTTTTGTTGCTGTTTATTGCTGGAATTCAAATCTGCATAAGGGACATAAGATTGTTATTGGCGTCCTATTGATAGCAATAATCTATCTGGCCGCAGAAATGAGAGATCATTAATAAGTGTTATTGGTGTACTTCGCAGCATTTATATGCCTATGTTATGAGGTAGTGAAGAACATTGACTCGCACTGCGCGCCAGCCCTGAGAGAGTTTGATAATATATGCCTACACAGACACGGATTGTGGGAGTTTAATGGCTTCAGCAGGGAACACAACCGTGTTACGGCAATACACAGGCTATGGTATTAGTGCACTACACGAAACGAATAGTGACACTCACTTTAGAGTGTAGCCAAGAATGGAGAGGAGAGAGAGAGTAGATGGCTCATCATCGTCTCTGACATCCTACCACGCTGAGCCGCAGTCCTTCTCCCTCCCAGATTGGATGTCACCTCCCCCTGCCCCTGCGGCCGAGTTCAACTCTGGGGAGATCACCATGGAGGAGATTTCAGCAGTGGGCAGAAAATCCAAGGCCAGATCTGCTCCTTGCCCACTTGATGGCATCTCCTACCTAGTCTTCAAAAAGTGTCCTGCTTTGGTGGTAGCACTGCACGACCTTTTCAACACCTGCTGGACACAGTCAACTGTGCCTCTGCAGTGGAAGACAGCGTCAGTGAAGCTGATAGGGAAGCAGGCTGCTGAAGATGACCCCACCCTACCGAACAACTTCCGGCCCATAGCTCTAACATCCTGTGTGGGCAAACTCTTCACAACAATACTCTGTCATCGATGGCTGTCATTCATGCTGTCGAACAAGTATCTGGACAGACGGATCCAGAAGGCATTTATGCCCCAGACACCCAGGTGCATAGAGCACCATCTCAAGCTGGCAACAGCCATGCACGATGCCCAGAAGAGGCACAGATCGCTAGCAGTTTGCTGGCTAGACCTTGCCAATGAGTATGGTAGCGTCCACCATTCCCTCATAACTTTCTCCCTCCAACACTACCATGCTCCACCCAAGTTTCTCCACCTTGTTAAAAATGTCTACTCCAATCTTGCTGCAACCATCAACTCATCCCAGTGGTCCTATCCCACTGGAAATTGGAGTGTATGAAGGAGACCCACTGTCAGTAGTGATTTTTAACACCGTGATCAACACCATGGTGGACACCATCAGGTCCAGATCAGATCTGGGATATTGCCTTACTGAGAATCAGACCATAAGCCTGCTCCAGTATGCAGATGATACATGCCTCATCGCCAGCTCACCATCCTCCTGTCCTACATCTCGTCGACAGATGGCTCCGCTGGTCAGGGATGAGGGCAAAGGTCCCCAAATGCCATAGCCTGGCGCTCAAGGCTTCCTCTGGGAAACTGGTGGACCCCCATCTCTACATTGCTGATAAGCTGATACCGTTCGCATCTGAGCCTGTCAAGTTCCTGG
>CASHTH010002841.1:0-36403 GCA_030341885.1 Geodia barretti | reverse complement strand
TGATGGAGCGTCCCAAACCCTTAAAAAAGGGGGATGCTTACCTCATTCCTTCCAACGTAAAGCACAGTGCAAAAGCTTTTGATAAACCCGCTGTCGCACTTGACATCTTTAGTCCACCAAGAGAAGATTACAAATCGTGAAAATCTATCACCCAATTCAGGAACTCGAGGCAACAGGTATCGTCACCGCTGGTATGAGTCTACGCCGCGGTGGTGTCAGCCGCAGCCCTTACTGCTCCCTGAATCTTGCTGAACATGTCGGTGATGATCCGAAAGCAGTTGCAGCTAACAGAGAAATTCTCTTCCAGCAGACCGGCTTAACGAATCTGCGCTACTGTCGTCAAGTTCACGGCACCGATGTTATTAATGTAGTTGATCAAGCACTGTCAACGCCTACACTACCGCCAGAAGCGGACGCACTTGTCACTGCGCAGCGCGACGTAGCATTAGCCATTTTCACTGCCGATTGTGTCCCTATTTTCATATTAGATGTCGCAACGCCCGCGATCGGTATTGCCCACGCGGGGTGGCGGGGCACGCTCGCACGAATAGCAGTAAATACCCTCGCGCGAATGGAGACACTATTTGGAACAGTTACTGCAAACTGCCAAATCCATTTAGGTCCATCCATCCAAAAGTGTTGTTATACCGTCAGCGCAGATCTGCTCACCCAATTTACTGACCACTTCGGCAGCACGGTAGCCAGCGGCACAAACCTGAGCCTACAATCGGCTAACGTTAATCAATTGGTTGAAATAGGTTTACCCACCACCGCCATTTCAGTATCCCCATTTTGTACTGCCTGTCGCACAGATCTTTTTTATTCACATCGTGCTGAGGATGGACAAACCGGTAGAATGCTCTCATTTATCGGACTCAACATCGAAAGCTAAAGACTTCTTCGCTGTAGGAGCGACCTCCCGATCGCGACCCGTTAGACGCTAACAGAACGCTTCAATTCTCCCGTGGCTTCGATTTTTCGCGCAAGACTACCTAAATGTAGGAGCGACCTCCCGGTCGCGACCCTGGGCTTCGCTGGCGAGGTTTGAAACCTCACCCACCGACATTGATAGCTGACAACTATTCCTCTGACGACTGACGGCTTCTGGAGTGCTAACGACAAATTTGCATTCCTCGGAAAAATATGGTATTATTAAACATATAAATATCGCGAAGGCACCTGCAGTGCCAGCACTGCCCGCAGCCGTAACCTCACGACAATTTGCAGCGTTATTTTCCCTAAATGTTCCAGCTTGTTAGGTCCAATAATCTCTTAGGCTTGTTGTTAGACGACAATTTGGTAGATACCCAAGGAATCGTAAATGCGCACGCTCTTTGTAACGTTGTCAATTGTTATAGGTTTTATTGGGTTTGTTTTTATCGTACTCGGTGGTATCCATCCTAACAAGTATCAGAGGACTTTGGCGGAAAGCAAGAGCGCAGCCCAAGTCACGCAGATTTATACGGAGGCAACATATACGATAATAGTCGGTATCGGTATTATTAGTGCCGCTGTTTTAATCGCCGTTATTGGTATACTCCTTCATACAAACAAACCTTTAGATACAAATACGCAATCAACTGAACAGCTTGAAGCTAATGAAACGAGGTGTAAGCGAACTAACTGAAATTTCTTTGAAAAGAGATTCATAGGACCAAGCGAGGGTGTGTCAATTGAATTCGATTGCCGATAATCTTTTCAGCATCAACGAACGTATCGCCCGCGCGGCGGAACGGAGTAACCGCACACCCGGATTCAATAGAACTTGTTGCTGTTACAAAAGGACGTTCAGTATCGGAGATGCAGGGGGTTCTCGCTGCAGGTGTTACAAACATCGGTGAAAATCGAGTTCAAAGAGAGCGCAGCACGACTTAATATAGCTACGCAGCAGTCAAGTGCTCTTGTTGTTAGATGGACGACCCTGTTTCATATCTGCTGACCTAAAACGTGCCGCTTGGCCATCTTAGCGGGCCTTGGGGACCCTACAGAGAATAAGGTACAGCATCTCTGGAGAGTTTGTCCATGATTCAGTCGCCAGGAGTGTGTGTTACATGGTGGCGCCACTGTGTAGCAGATGCATCAGCGCGCGTCGATATCTGAAGAGAGCGAGCACAACGGATAGATGTCCTCATTCAGGTAAACACGACTCGCGAGACCAGTAAATACGGCTTAGACTCGGAGAATTTGCTGGCATTTATGGCAGACGCGCAGACATATCCGACAGCAAATATTGTCGGTTTAATGACAATGGGGCAGTTGAGTCCTTCACCGGACGCAAATCGCCCTGCTTTTGCTTTACTGAGGTCACTGGCTGAAAAGGTAGAAACCGAACGATTCCCTGGGGTTACTATGCAATACCTCTCTATGGGAATGACAAACGACTTTGAGGTCGCTATAGAAGAGGGCGCGAATCTCGTTCGGATCGGTAGGGCAATCTTCGATCCTTCAGCGAATTTGTAAGTTTCCATACGCGCAGATGCCTCCAGCATCGGTGTCGTCAGGAGAAAAAAGTGGTAGAAGACCTTCGATTAGGTGTAATAGGCGTTGGAAAAATGGGCGGCATTGTCGTTCGAAGTATTGCTGACGTGGTGTTCCCCGCAAGACAGATTTGGGTCACCGACCTTGATAGCACCCTCGTCCAGCAGCTCTGTGATGAAAAAGGCACCAACGATGCAGGTAATATTGCTGGCTTGGTAGAAAAAGCAGATGCTATCTTCTGTGCAGTACCACCAGCGGCTGTCCCCAACATTCTACCACAAGTTACGCACAATTTATCAGCACCACAATGGCTCATAAGCATTGCAGCAGGTGTTACGACCACAACACTTGAATCTTACTTTGACACTGCACCACCCATTGTTCGGGTGATGCCAAACATCTCGGCAGCAGTCGGGGCTGCAATATCAGTACTAACACCTGGTACTGTAGCGAATGAAACACATCTTGAAATCGCACAGGAAATTTTCAACGCCTGCGGCACCTCTCTAATTATGGATGAACGTCATCTTGATGCTGTCACAGGCGTGAGTGGCAGCGGACCAGCTTATGTCGCCCTCTTCGTAGAAGCACTCGCTGATGCAGCGGTACATGTCGGTATATCTCGGGCGGATGCCCAGAAACTCGCAATCCATACCGTGTTAGGTGCTGCTACTATGTTAGCCGAAACGCAAGAGCATCCAGCGGTACTCAAGAATCGTGTTACGACACCTGGCGGAACAACTGCTGCTGGACTTCACGCATTAGAATGCGGTGGCTTACGAGCAACGCTCACAGAAGCCATTCTTGCTGCGACGGAACGAGCGAAAGAACTCGGCAACGCATAATATAATTGGGGCGCATAACAATAGAAACTATGCCTATACACAACACTGCTCGGTTCATCGCTCAACTGCTTGAGATTTACACATTAATAGTTTTTGCAAACGCCCTACTTTTCTTGGTTCGCTTTTGGTACGAAAAATACAGTCGTCAAGCAAATCTATTGGTGGACAAGTCGCATCGTCAATCCAGTTTTAAAACCGATTCGTAACGCGCTTGAACCAGTGTCTCGGAACTTTGGTATTGATATTTCACCTTTTATACTCATTATTCTGTTGCAGATTCTGGTACGGATGCTCCGGTGATAAGTGAATGGATATGCCGACCCGCTTGATGCGGCAAAACTGAGAGTCGACTTGCACGAAAAGCATAACCTCGTCTAACTGACAAGTGGTTCAAAGACAACAATACGAAAATATGAAAAAACGAAGTTCCCCTGCAAAAAACACAACGCGTAAACGGGGTAAAACCACGAAACCACAAGAGAAGTTCCAATTGGCAGACAGGCCCAGCGAAAAAGCTATCCTGGATGTTTGGGCAAACGCCAATGTTTTCCCCCTCGCGAATAAAAAAGCGAATACTGTAGCGCGCACCGCACCGAATGTAAGTCCGGCGCAGCCCCACCACACCTCTCAAGTTGAAACTTACGTCCTGAGGGAAACCCCTACTTCTTTTCATGCGCTCACACTTGACACGCTTTGTAGAAAAATTTGCCAAGATGTCTTCCTCAAAGCATCGTTGATGCAGGGACATCAAATTACATACGTACCCACATGGGAAACCTATCCGCTTTGGATTGAGGAGCGCATCATCGCGGAGGCAAAATCTAAATCTCCGATCAAACTATCTGTCCTTCGCAAGCGATGTCGCGCACGACACAAGCAGGAGTTAGAAGTCCAAAAACAGAAGTTCTATCAACTCGGTATCTTCGCGGATTGGGATGCTGCACAGAAAACCCTCGAATCACGGCAGGAAGCAAGGCTCATCGCTCTCATAAGCCGACTACGGGATTCCGATTACCTGCACGACCTACCACAACTGAGCCCATGGTGTCCCAAATGCACAGCCCCAATCAATGAAGCGAATCTCCTACAAGAATCTACACACGCCTTGAACGGTTACGTGAAGTTTCCTTTCAATTACGGATTGGAGGAATTCGGCATTCATGTCTCTTTTTGCATCCGAATGCTACATCTCTGGGAGATAGCCGGTACCGTCGAACTCGGGATTACTGAGGAGACTACCTATCTGCTCACTAAGTATGGAGAGGAATATCTCCTTTTTGCAGAGCCACAGTTTGAATATTTTTGTAAACATCTTACAAACGGGCAGCCTGAACCGAAACCTATTAAGGAAATCAAAGCGGCTGAACTCGCGCAATACACTGTGGCACATCCGCTCTTTCCATCGAAAGGAGTTGAAGATTACGCGCATCCCTGAAACGCTGATTGCAGAAACTCCTAACGAATCAACGTCTTTCTTAAAATCCGGCGTTATACCTCTAAATCCGGCGCATCATCAATCCAGTTACGATATCGCACAAGCCTTAAATATAAATGCAGCACCTATTTTCGATGAAACGGGAAGGTTCACTGAAGAAGCCGGGCAATTGTGTGGTTTATACCTGTTTGATGCAGAAAAGTTTATTGTCCCGCAATTGGAAAAGTACGGGTACCTCCTAAAAACGCATAACGACGAGATACACGAACCGCACTGCCCCCGCTGTAAGGAATTAGCCGTTTTCCGACCATGTTCAAAATGGGTATTCTCCATTTCCAAAAACTACGCTACCAGTCAACTTCTCAGTGCTCAGGAATATTGGGATAATTATGGCGATACCCAGCATAAACATATTAGCGAGGTACGGGATATCGTCCTTAATTTCGGAGAATTGCAAGTTTCGACGCAACGCCAGTGGGGTATGCCACTGCCAATCCTGCTCTGCGACCAGTGTGATGAACCTCTCACTGATAAAAATGCGCTCAATGCAATCCGTAATTCTATCCAGCGCAGCTTTGAATTTTGGTTCGGATTAAGCATTGAAGAACTTTTGCCTACAGATACCCGCTGTTTAAACTGTAATTCAAGCGATTTTCGCAAAGAGGCGACCCTCATTGATAGTTATTTTGCCAATCTGCTTCAAATTATTGACAACTCTGACTTCAAGAAACCACTTGGTGACCACACCAGTGTTATGTTTGTACCACAAACCAGTGTCGGCGATTCTCAATGGACAAAATGGTTAGCTGAAATTAGCGTCATTTCCGCTGCCCTTAGTAGGAGTCGTCCAATTAAAGAAAGTCAACCCTTTAAGCAACTAAAACTTAAGACACTACCGGAAATTGATGGTAAAATTCAGATTGAAGATGCATTTCTTAACAAATATCCAGCTGACGTGGTCCGCCTCGTCGCAATATCGCCAAGTGTTGAAGCAAAACAGATAAACTACAAACAACTTGAGAAACTCGCGGAAGGGTATCTCGGACAATATCAGCAGATGCAGGCACTATTCGATGATATAAGTGAGCACCTCTACCCGTTTCTAATTGATTCCCAAAAAGCAAGCGAAACAGAACAGAAGGATACAGCTGCGGAAGTCTATAAAGATGAGCAGCATTTCACCGCCGCCAACGGACACGATGTTGAGACAGATGTTGAGACAGGTGTCGCCTGCGCACCTACGCATACGAATCTTGAAGTACCAAGAGATACCACTACTGCTGGTAAAACGCTTCCTATGGATTCGCTGGCAATAACCGTTACCGCGCAACTGCTGCAGGAGGTGCAACATGCTTACCAAGCCGAGAATTTCCATGAAATGTGGGCACTGTTAACTAATTTCTGTCAGGACGATCTTCGCTTTTATAGCCGCACAATGGAATCCCGTCCTACGACAACCCTACGTGCAGCACAAAGTATGCTTTCAGAAATAACGACTGTACTTCTACAACGATTCGCACCCTTGACTCCTTTTTTAGCGGAACATTTCTATCGGCTCATTTCTGTAGAGGGCATAACCAGTGACCATAGTATTTTTCAAGGAAACTGGCACTCGCGCTCGCCTCTGATTGGACAAAGTTTGCAGCCTTCCGATGTGAAAAAAGACGAGGCAAAAGCAGAATGGGAGGAGGTCAAGAGGGCATACGATGCAAAATCCTA
Source organism: Geodia barretti (assembly GCA_030341885.1). Taxonomy (NCBI): domain Eukaryota; kingdom Metazoa; phylum Porifera; class Demospongiae; order Tetractinellida; family Geodiidae; genus Geodia; species Geodia barretti. The sequence continues at coordinate 29,926 of CASHTH010002841.1, read as the reverse complement.
AGAAAAATGCATGGCAAAATGTTATGCTTTTGATTTACGTAGCGGTTCCGGTGTTGATACTTGATTGGGGCACCAAGTGGTTGGTGCAGAATCATATCACTCAGGGAACAGAGGTAATTCCGGTTATCTCCGGGTTTTTCAACCTTCGGCACGATAGGAATACTGGGGCGGCTTTCGGGGTACTCGCCGGGCATAGGTTCTTGCTTATTCTTATTACCATTGTCGCTTTGGTTTTCATTTTTACCTATTATCTCCGATTCAGAGAGAGCCGTTGGATGCAGGTCTCGTTGGGTTTTTTACTCGGCGGTGCTGTTGGGAATTTCATTGACCGACTCTATTTAGGTGAAGTTATTGATTTTCTTCAGTTCGGTATAGCCAGCGAAGGTCTCTTTTGGCCCACCTTTAACATTGCTGATATTTCTGTCTGTATCGGCGCAGGTATGCTGATTGTTTACCTGTTCCGAAACCGTAATCAAGACCAGCAGGCTTGACTTGCTCCCGTGCTTTCTAATACCAAATTAACCCTATTTGTAGCGCGAGGTCCCTGTGCCTCGCAAGGCTGACTTGATCAAAAGACTTCTAATCAAGTTAATTTGGTATAAATCCACAGATTGGGGGTGTTAATATGAAAACTCAACGCTGTCCTTTATCCAAGGAGGTAGTCCATGTATAAGTTTGGCACCCAATTATTTCTAATTAGCGTAGCGTTCCTTTTTTTTATACAACCGCACGCAAAAGCGCAGTTTCAGGCGGAACCTCCGGCACAGGAAGACCCTGCCGACTACAGTGAAACTGCATTGCGTCGATTTGAGATTGTCACGTTGAGCTCCCTACCATTCACCGCTATTCACAGTTATATCGTCGTTAGAGGGGTAAAAATGTATCGTGCGAATATATTCGCACCTGAATTGACACCGAGAGACTATCGCATGGTTGGGATCGGTGCCGTTTCGTTGTCTCTCTTTATTGGCGTGTGGGATTGGTTACATACGCGCAATGTTGATCGATCGGCACCACGTGTGCCAGAACCCGAAGTGCCACCGATTGAAGAAGAAGTTCCTGTTGAAGGGACTATCGCTCGTCTGTCCAAAACGGATCCACATATAGCAAGATATAGAAATATTTCTCGACAAGACGCAGTAAACAACAGACTGAATAGATGGGCAAATGATCCTGCCGTCGGTTTTGCCATACCTCTTGTTCAAATTCGTTTCTGAGTTATTGATTTAAAATGCGTATTCTTTTTATGGGGACCAGTGAGTTTGCTGTGCCAGCACTCAGAGAACTGGTCACCCACAAATTTAAACTCATTGGCGTTGTCACACAACCCGACCGCCCAAGTGGGCGCGGGAAACGTCTCAATCCACCACCTGTTAAAATCGTCGCGACAGAACACAATTTACCGGTTTACCAACCTGAGAAGGTGAGAAAACCGGATTTCATGCGCGTCCTTGAACGCCTTGCACCAGACGTAATTGTCGTTGCCGCATTCGGTCAACTGCTGCCGCAGACCGTTTTGGATATTCCACCGTGTGGGGACGATCAATTTGCACCCCTCACTGCTCCCGAAGTACCGAGGTGCAGCACCTATTCAATGGGCATTAATTAACGGCGAAACCGAAACAGGCGTGACGCTTATGTTATTAGATGCCGGTGAGGATACAGGCGATATTATTTCTACAAGCTGTATCCCGATCCGAAATGAGGATAACGCTTTCACATTGGCGGAACAGTTAGCACAACTGGGTGCAAACCAACTCGTCCGACTCTGTCTGAGATGCCAGAGGGAGCACCGCCACCGGCGACTCCTCAGAATAATGCCGAAGCAACGCACGCACCACGTCTGACAAAAGAGATCGGACACATTGACTGGAATCAACCCGCGACAACCATTCATAATCTCGTTAGAGGCACAGCGATCTGGCCCGGCGCGTATACCTTCTTTCGGAACAATCTCCGATTGAAGATTGTCAGTTGTCAACCGCTTTCGCAAACCCCCGATGCTCCTTCAGGGACGCTCAAAATAGTTGAAAAACGGAAATTGCTCGTTGCGACAACAGACGGGATGCTCCAACTACTGAAAATTCAGCCAGCAACCAAGAAAGTTATGGAAGCGTCCGATTTTATCAACGGCTACCAATTACAGACAGACGAACAACTTTTGACAGCAACATAACTATGAATAGCCTTATTAATACCCTATTTGCCGTCGTCAAGTTTTCACTCTACCTCTTAATTCTATTCGGTATAATCGGTGTACTAATCATTTTCGTGGTTATTCCGAAATGGGTTCGGACAGAAGAAGTGCTTGTGCCAAACATTACTGGCAAGACCTACTACGAAGCTGTCCGTATCCTTGATAACGAAGGTCTTCGGCCCGCGAAAGAGATTCGCGAGGCGAGTAGTGATGCGCCAAAAGGCGAAATCGTCGCCCAAGATCCAGTGGCGAACTTTAGAATCAAGTCCTATCAACCTGTTACAATCACGGTCAGCATAGGTGCAGAGTTGGCACCTGTCCCCTCTGTCATCGGTAAATCAAAGGATGCCGCTTTTGAAACGCTGACAACTGCAGGCTTTCGTCGAAATCGGGTCGCGGAAGTTCATTCTGAAGCTTACCTACAAGATACTGTCATAGCGCAAACCCCACCAGAGGGCGGTGGTCAACGGCGCGGAAGTTCTATTAACCTCTTAGTGAGCCTAGGTCCCACACCACAATCCATGCAACTCCCGAATTTCCAAGGTCAAACTGCTACGGATGCACTTGTTGCCTTAGAGGCAGCCGGACTAAATGTTGAGACCGAATATAGTTCGCACCCCAAAATCCCTGAAGGCGCAATTATTGCCCACAAACCCGCAGACGGCGTGATAGTAAAAACCGGAGATCTGATCCTCCTCGAAATTAGCGGGCAAGAATCACCTGAAAACATCGGTAGATTGCTACCTTTCGAGCATTCTGTCAGCGAAGAGGGAACGCTGTCGCACCACGTCAAGATTGTTATCATTGATGACTCAGGCCAACGTGTTGTAATTGATCAACGTTACGCACCGGGTGAATTGATTGACCTTGAACGAAAAGGGGTTCGAGTCTTCGGAAAAACGCGGGTGATTGTCTATGAAAATGGCGAAAAACTACCTGAAACAGTTTATAAATAACAGGACTTACGCAATTTACGTTTGTCTCGACTATGTTCCGCAGGGTCCCCGTGCCCTGCGTGCGTTCATGTCTGGATGGGCACGAAAGCCGAAGCCATCCATCCCAACAGTGTTTTGATGCGTAAGTCCTAAATAAGATAAAATAAAACCGGAGGAACATACAAATTCATACGCCTAAGATTGCTCCCTCATTGCTCGCTGCGGACTTCAGCCGCCTTGGTCAAGAGGTCAAACGGGTAGTTGATGCTGGCGCGGATATGCTTCATTTCGATATAATGGACGGCGAGTTTGTACCAAACTTTGGTATCAGTCCACCATTCATTGCCGCTGTTCGTCAAATAACCCAACTTCCGTTTGATGTCCACATTATGGTGATGCACCCACTCCGGTATATCAACGCACTTGCTACAGCTGGCGCAGATTTCATCACATTTCATATCGAAAGTGCTGATGCACCTAAGTGAAGTAATTTCAGCAATCAAAGCGCATGGGCTTAAACCCGGTTTGGCATTTTCACCGAAAACGCCGACCTCTGCAGTCACGCCCTATCTTTCAGACATTGATTTAGTCTTACCGATGAGTGTTGAACCCGGTTTCGGAGGGCAAGCCTTTCAACGAGGGACGCTCGCGAAAATAGCAGAATTGCAACAAATAACTCCAACATTAGAGAGACCACTTGACATCTCGGTTGATGGTGGTGTGACCACGGAAATCGCGCCCCTCGCAATTCATCAAGGGGCAACGATTCTCGTCGCAGGCACCGCTATCTTTCGCAATCAGCAGCCAGCGGCGATCATTGAAAAGCTTCGCACAGGTGTAACCTAAGATGTCGCTTGAGAGATGCACACCTTCTATGTTCCTTCTCCTCAGATTCACACCGATACTGCTACAATTTACCGGCTCGGAGCAACACCATCTCCGCAATGTCCTTCGTCTAACATCCGGGGCAACCATCAGAATTATTGATGGGCAGGGTAATGTCTATACCGCAGAAGTGCTTGATACAGGCACAAATCGGGAACCAAGCGAAGCCCGGATTCTCAGCCATGAATCTCATGCAAGAGTGCTGCCTTCACTTACGCTATTCCAAGGACTTCCCAAGAATGATAAAATGGAGTTGATTCTCCAGAAAACAACTGAAATCGGTCACACAGATTGTGCCAATACACGCAGAGCACGCTTTACAAAAACCGAGCCAAAACCGGTATGAACGATGGCTCCGTGTTATTATCTCTGCCACAAAGCAGTGTAAACGCACGTGGTTACCTGAACTCTGTGATCCACAGACATTTGAGGCATCTCTCACACAACTCGACAAATTTTCACTTCGCCTAATTCTCAACCCACATCTTGCACAGGAGCCGCGTCCACAGCATATTAAGACAGTTTTGGCGGAGGTTTCACAACCGATATCTATCGCACTCTTTGTCGGACCCGAAGGTGGTTTCTCTGATCGAGAAGTCACTACAGCGATCGAAAGTGGATGCATCCCTGTCACACTCGGCATGAACATCTTACGAACGGAAACCGCCGCGATTGTAGCAGTTGCTGTCACCGCCTATGAATACCAACTGTAGAAATAATCTCCGCTCGCAACACATTGCTATCCAACTACTTTGCGAAACTTTCTTTGCTGACAATTGATAACTGAATACCATTCCTCTGATAACTGGAAACTATATATGGCTTACGCAGCAAGCATCTGTTCGCCGAGGTCCCCGTGCCTCGGCGACCTCTATTCTCACGGTTTCGCTTGCAGCATCCGAAGCGTCCGCTTTCTTCCCAAATCGTGTTTGCGTAAGTCCTACTATATTTAGTACTCAGGACTGAAGTTTGGACAATTTATCTCACGTTTGAGTTGAGTCTTCAAAGGTCAGTGTATTTTTCGATGAGTTTTGTCCACTCATGGAACTGGGAAAAACGCGACCCCAACTCAGTCGGTTTCAATCCCGTACCGGTGGCATCTGCGTAGAAACTCCTTGCTCCAGCGGAGCAACATATCTATAGAAAAAGGTCTCAACACCTCCCGCACTCCAGCGGAGTGCTATGTCTGAAAATTGTCCAAAGCGTAGTACTCAGTAAAAGAGAAGTATGATTTACCGCAGCACCTCATAACTGAAAACTGAAAACTGAAAACTGAAAACTTCTAAAATATTTATTGACAAACTTCCACGCTTTTTGTAAAATGCCTGACTATGGATGCAAAAAAATTGACCAAAACCCTCATCGGGTATAATACGGTAAGTCCGCTCAGCAACGTTGAAGTCATGGATTTTCTGACTGAAACCTTGGAAGCCATTGATTGTGAGGTGGAACGGGTTGAATATAGAGATCCAGCGGGTGTGCTGAAGGTAAATCTCATCGGACGCAAAGGGCCTGATACAGGCAAACGTGGGTTGGCACTCCTCGGACACATAGATACTGTTCCTGCTATCGGCTGGTCGATGGATCCGTTTGAAGCACGGATTGCTGATGGGAAGATGTACGGTAGAGGCAGTTGTGATATGAAGGGCAGCGTCGCTTGTATGATTGAGGCTGCATCGCGCTATGCAACGTCAAATTTGGGGGCACCACTCTATGTCGTCATCACGGCTGATGAAGAGGTAGGATACTTTGGGGCGAGTGCTGTCGCGGAGAAATCCGAGATGTTTAAGAAGCACGGTTTTCCGCAATACGGCGTAGTCGGTGAACCGACAGAACTACACGCCGTGTATGCCCACAAAGGGGCTGTCCGTTTTACCGTCACGGCACACGGGCGCGCTGCACACAGTAGTACAGGCGCAGGGGACAACGCGAACCTCAAGTTGATTCCTTTTCTTGCAGAGATGCGAGATATTTACCACGAATTGACAAACGATACCCAGTACTTCAACGACGAATTCACACCACCTTTTACGGATTGGAACATCACTATCAGTGATGGTGAGTGCGCTGCAAATATCACCTCTCCGCTGAGCGTCTGCAGTATTAATTACCGTCCAATGCCCGGTGATGATTCACAGGTATGGATAGATCGCGCTCGCGATTCGGCTGAAAGGCATGGGCTGGTATTTCATCTCTATATTGACGCGCCGCCAGTGCGTACACCCCCTGATGCTGAGATCATCCAAGCAGCACTTAAAATTACCGGAGAGACAGAACCTACAACCGTTGCCTATAGCACCGATGCAGCTGTCTTTTCACAACACATGGAGACCGTTATCATCGGACCGGGGAGCATTCTACAGGCACATACCGTAGATGAGTGGATGGCGTTGGATCAGTTTCCACAAGGAGTCTCAATCTTTAGTCAGTTTGTGGAGCGGTTTTGTGTGGCTTAGGCGCATCGAAAAAAACAGCATCAGGTTTCACCCATTCCGTTTCACCATCTGCCCACACTTCGCGCTTCCAGATGGGGACAATCTGCTTGAGGCGGTCCATCGCATATTTACACGCTTCAAATCCGTCTTTACGATGCGGTGACGCGACTGCTACTGCCACACTCACCTCGCCAATCTCTAACTTCCCAACGCGATGAACCATCGCAACGCGATCAAGTCCCCATTTCTCCGAGATTTCCTGCGCAATTTCCGCCATCTTCTTCTCTGCCATTGGCGGATATGCTTCATATTCAAGGCATCTTACCACTCTGCCATCGGTGTTGTTCCGAACTGTACCGAAGAAAAGTACCACCGCGCCAGCATCCGGTCCCTCCACTGCTTCGCGCACTTCTGCACCTGTGATGACTTCGGTGGTTATCTTAAACATCGCAACCTCCCGTTACAGGCGGAATCAGGGCGACCTCATCTCCCTCTGCGAGTTCGGTATTTTCCGTGGCGTATTCCCAATTGACAGACATTTGCATCACTTCATAGAACTCAGCAATTTCGGGCCATTCTTCTTCAAGCCGTTTTAAAATCGTTTGGACGGTAGCACCTTCCGGAAGGTCCATCTCTTCTTCAGATCTATCCAGCATTTCGTGGCATACGGCAAAGTATTTAACTGTAACGTTCATAAGGCTTCCTCTTCAACAGAATTTTAGTGGTTAACAGCATCCTAACTGCCCTAAAAGTATAACACAAAATTGATTGTAAAGCAATCTTCATTAGAAAAGAGGCAGAACCATTCAGTTCGTCTTTAAAGTTGATTTTCCGCGCAAGACCTCTTCCCTGTAGGAGCGAACTCCCGGTCGCGACTTCACTGACTGCTAACGAAAACCAACAGCTGATGCTTGACAACCGACAACTGATAACTGAAAACTATTCCTCTGAAAACTAAAATTAAGTTGATTTTTATCGTAGATTCTGCTAAAATAACAAAAGCGTGTGAATGGCATTCACCTATTTTGGACGGAACGCAGGAGGTAAACTATGAAACCGAAAGCTATTTATTATTTCATCATCATGCTGCTCATCACCGGCATGATGGCTGGGGCGACTAGACGATGATTTGTGACACTTCAGAAAATCTACGCCAAAGACAGAAAACCAACCACTTCGGCTTCGCAACCCACGGAGAGGCCAACAAAGTGTTGATAAGAAACATGACTTGACGACTGAAGAGAAGACTAACTGGCAATTCGTGAGCTTTATGGGGTATACGCAACCGCACACGGCGACAAAGATGTTGATACGCTCGTCAGACGTTTGGTTCAAAAGCGAAAAAGACAACGTTTTTACCGCCTGGACCTTCTGGGCTGGCACTTTTGAAAGAAATAACGGATGCTGGGTGTGTGGAAGCAGTAGTGTAACGGCGGCGTGGGAGGGCATTTTCCGACTCCGCGCAGGAGATGTGACGGTTGACATCACCTACATCGCTATTGATAGTAGAGGCAAAGAAGCCGTTTTGCGGGGTGCATATAATTGGGGCAATCAGCGGGGCGATCTGATCTCCGCACTTGAAAAGGATGGGAGTGACTGGAAAATCCGCGCAATTGATTACACCGGAGGAAACAACGGGAAGCAGGTCAAAGACCTAAATGAACCTGCCTATACTTTCGGAGAGATTGCCGAAGAATAAGGTTAACAGTAAGTTTTCGCTTGTAAGCTTCGCGAAAAAATGGACAAACTCATTCTCAAAGGCATCCGATTCCATGGCCACCACGGCGTTCCTGAAGCGGAGCGACAGGTTGGTGGCCATTATGAAGTCGATGCAACTTTACGGTGTGCGCTTGCCAATTCCGGCAATACCGACGCACTCGCAGACACAGTCAATTACGCCGAAGTCGTTGCACGCATCGTTGAGATCGGCACACAGCAGTCGTTCCAACTCATTGAAGCACTCGCTGAGAACATCGCCTCAGTCATTTTAGAGCAATTCGCGGTAGATGAGGTACATCTCACCGTCAAAAAGTTAAATCCTCCCATAGAGCAACCGATTGACTATTTCGCTGTTGAAATTTTCCGCAATGCATAAATTCTCTACTATCATCTGTTTCCTCTTGATAACAACCACTATTGCACATGCTGGTGGCGAAAAAGAGGCACTATTTCCCGATCTAACCTCTGGACTTCATCTCTACCGTTACAATTGGGATATCGAAACATGTGTGCTTTACGTCGCCGAGATGTCACGCAATGAACCGACACTACACTTTGAGGTCGCACTCGCAAACGCGCAAGTTTTAGGGAAAGAGACCGTCCGTTCTATGGCGAACCGTCGTAACCAACGCGGTGATCGGCGTGTCCTTGTCGCAGTTAACGGCGGTTTCGGAGTCCTCGGAGATATGCGCGGCTATGGTGGCGTGTTAGAGAACTTACATATCCAAGACGGAGAGTTGATCACACAACCGACGGATACCGAGGCATGCTTCGGTGTAACCGAGTCCGGCGAATTCTTAAGCTCCCCAGTGCAAATGGAAGCCAGCATTCAGATAGGCACGCACACACTGCCGCTCGGATGCATCAATCAACGTAGGCTCGATGGGTGTCAGGTAACGCTTTACACGCCACGGCTCGGTGAATCTACACATACCAACCGCCGTCGAGGTATAGAGGCGATAATTAGTGGTATCACACTTCCACTAACACCTAATTATGTCCACCTCTATCGTGTAGAACAGGTTTCACGCGATGGAAACAACGTAATCCCCAGAGACGGGGCTATCCTCTGGATTAACGCACGACTGAAAGACCCAGCCGTGTCTCAATTCAGTGCTGGCGCGAGCGGTACGCTCAAACTCACCCTCTCGCCGCCCGAATGGAATCAAGTCCAACATGCTATCGGCGGACGACTCCGACTCCTCAAGGACGGTAAGATAAATCAGACGCTTGTAGAGATGCACAACGCCGAAAAGCGGCATACACCGGGCAAACGAGCATCGGTACTAAATCTAAGTCATGAACCCCGAACCGCGCTCGGATACAATGCGGATAAACTCTTTCTGGTAGTCGCCGATGGACGGCAACCGAAGTATAGCACCGGTCTAACGCTCTACGAACTCGCCAACATTCTCATCGAACTCGGCGCAACCGAAGCGATCAATCTTGACGGCGGTTCCTCCAGCACCTTTATCGCTAACGACACCCTCATCAACAAACCGTCCGGACAACAGGAACGGGATGTTTTGAATGCTGTCTTTATTACAGCAGACGTGCCGTAGTCCGCGGCTCTTCTGTAGGAGGGACCTCCCGGTCGCGATAAATTCTTCTGTAGGAGCGATCTCCTGGTCGCGATAAACAATCTCAGAGGCTTATTTTGATGATTTATTTTGGGTAATTAACGGATTGGCGATATTTCTATCACTGCTATTTTGCCATGTTTTAGTTGTCAATGCAGCGAATACTCCAAAACTGCTGAAGGCAATCCCGCTTTCCCAAACCGCGATTCACTGCAGTTTGATGGGCAATTGCAAGCAGAAACCGCGGAAGACTTAGCGACCTATCAAATTACACCGAGATGTCCAACTCGAATACGCTTTACTGGATCAACGGTTGAATCGTGTTCTCTTACTGACCTCACCGTTAGAAATAGAAAAAACCTACCATCTCACGCTGCCAAATATTCAGACAGGGATAGTTGTTACCCTGCCACCCGTAAACGAGATAACCTTCGGCGCGGGCGACTCAGTTACCTTCTCCGGTGGTCTACAAGATACCACACTACATATCAATAAAGATCGGAAGACCCGAAACAACAACGCCGGTGCCGAACCGACTCTCTTATGTGATCCGACCGGAAGTGTATTTTTCGTCGCCTTTGACCTATTTGATGCGTTTGAAGATATGGGGATCCGAGAACCGACACAGGTCTTAGAAGCAACGATAACCCTGCATGTCCAGCAGTCTGAACCAGATGCTGCACAGACCGTACTTTTCCGCCGTGTCCTGCTCCCGTGGAAAGAAGGCAGAGGCACATCAGATCGTGCAGAAGATAACGAACTCACTTATAACAGTGCATTGCATCGCAACCTTCCGTGGAATAAGCGTCCCGCGCAAGCCATGTTAGCAGGCATAGACGGCGATAACGAAAGCGATTACAACGGTTCCGAGGATGTCGCCCACCGCATTGATGGCACAAGCGAAATTCAAGGCGCAGGAAAGCATTATACGATTAAAAGCGAACTGCTTACCGAGGCTGTCCGATTTTGGGTAGCGAACCCCGATTACAACTATGGTTATCTTTTCGCCTTACAAGATAGCAACGTGCCTATCATTTTCACCTCAAAAGAAGCAACTGACGAAAACCTACGTCCAACCTTAACAATCCGCTACCAGACACAATCGGGAGAGGAAACCACCACGCCACGCTAAGTTTTTTATTTTCGCTGGCACGGTTTGTTCCGTTGCTGATATATTGGGATTAGGTATTCTACCACGTCCAATCCAAAATTGCCCCGATCATATCAAAATCGCGTACCTCCAAAGACCCTCCTGTGAAAGAACACACCGTAACACCCAAGCACAATCAATAATTGGAAAATATTCACGCAATCCATCCAAAAAGCGACTGTATTTAATCACGCAGTTTTTGCCGAGTTATGCAATATTTGCAGGATAAAAACAGTTTTTTTTGCATGCTGGCAAGAAGGAGAAATTGCAAACAGTTTTCTGTTTTGTCAGCAAGACAGTTTTTTAAAAAATACGAACGCTGACTCACATTTTGATGAACCCAGTATGTAAGTATGTTTTAACGCGTCGTTGGGCAAAATATACTTGGGATTTTCGCTGTTTTCCACAAATATTGCGTCTCATTAAGAGAATTGGCACAAAATTTGCTATAACATCACAATAAGACTCAGTTTATTTGAATAGAAATAGAGTCTTTATTGGAGTATGTGTAACTTTCTGATAAATGTATTTCTTGCATTGATAGCGTGTAATTATCGAGCGAGAAATTCCATTGGAGAGACGGAAGCAAAAACAAAAGGTTTCCGAACTCTAGGTTCTTATGTACTACAGTACTAAGTGAGTGTTACGCAAATTTGGAAGGTGTACTTCTAAAGTGCCTTCCGGGAAAGTTTACTGACGGATTGTGTAGTCTATCGTGGTGGCAGGCCTCTATGCCTACCTGATTTTATTGGTTGATTGTAGGGAGAGTCTCATTATACCGCTGTTCTGGACAAAAACGGACATTTGTTTGTACTATCGTGTCCGAAGAAGCGCGCATACGCCGAGATACAATTCCCTTACGGATGTCAAAATCTCTTGAGTCTATAATTGGAAAGGAATTACAATATGTATAAAGCCCTATTAAAAACTGTTATCTTGTTGGGAAGTTTTTTCTGTTTGGGTTTGAGTTTGCTCCAGGCGGAAGGGACTGTTGAAAAGAAAACTGATACAACTATTGGGGAACTAGGAAGATTTCGTGTCAGAGTCGGACAAGGCTTCTTTATCCGCGACTTGCGCGACGAAGAAAGTCAGGGTGACTTCACTCCCGGAAGTGGTGCCTTAGTTCATGTGTTTCATCCAAAAGTAAATTTCCTCGGGTTGAGTGCGGGATTGGGACTCAATGGATCGGATGTAATTAACAACTTGCAGGTTGGGTTAGGAGCGAGTCTCCTTTTGCATACAGCAGAAGAAGAAGTGTTCGCGCTTACTTTTGGGAGACTTTTAGGGAAGGTGGAGCGTCCAGGAGATGACTCCTCCCCGAACATGGTCTATAAAGACAGTTGGTTTGGGGCAGTAACATACACTATTAAATTCTCCAAATTGCTTAACATTACACAGGGCAGTGATTCCACTGAAGTAGCAGCTGGTGCTGAAGGCGAAATCAACACTGAAGTGGCAACTGATTCTGAAGGCGAAACTAACGCTGAAGTGGAGACCGATACTGAAGAAAAACCTCTCAGCGATTAACGAAGAAGGTTTGTATCGGTAAACCTTACGTGAGGATAATTAGTTCTTATGAGTTTTGAGAATTTCATCACTGAGTTGAAGCTTAAGTATTTTAGTTATACGGAATTGCTTGTTTCAACCGAAAAACCTAAAAATACAGAACCTCCACCGGAAATGTGGGGCAATATCGTACCAACAATCTTAATCTTGGACGAGTTACGAGATTGTTTAGGTATCCCAATTCACGTGAAGTCTGTATATAGGGCACCAGCGTACAACGCGACAATCCAGAATGCCGCGGAACGGAGTTTGCATCAAGCGTTCGCGGCAGTTGATATTAAGGTACCTGCTCTCGCTAATAAAGGAGTATCACTAAAAACGGTTTATGAGTTACTGAAACTGTGGCAGGATCGATGGTTTGAATCGCCTGGCCGTGTTGACACTAAGCAGTTTACGGTAGAAGCAGGTAAGATCCCCCATGAAGATCTGAATATCCGTGAAAATAACGGTGTTCACGAGTTTCAGTTTAAAGGGTATATCGGCTATTATGGAACTTATACCATATTAACGCGACTATTCTTGTGTATATTTTTTAGATATGTTATTGTGAAGAGATGAAAAAGCAAAAACATGAGGTTTTCCCCCACTTTTCAGTAGAAGTTGTTAAACAAAGGTATCTTGAATGTGAATGTCTTCGGGAACGGACGCACTGGCATATTATTTGGCTCCTTGCGGATACCAGAGATTCACGCACCCCCCGGCAAGTCGCTGAGATTGTAGGATGCACGCCGGACTGGGTTCGCAAGTTGCTCAAACGCTATAATGCTGAAGGCGAAGCCGCTCTGCGAGATAAACGCAAAAATAATACAGGCGTGCGTTTTTTGGATGAAACACAGCAAGCCGCCCTTGCAGCTGCCCTTTCTGCGCCTCCTGGTGATGGGGGTCTTTGGACGGGTCCGAAAGTGGCTGCGTGGATATCCGAGACGCTCCAGCGTCGTGTCAGTGACGTGTCAGGTTGGAAATATCTCAAACGTCTCGGTTATACTTTACAAACACCTCGTCCGCAACATCAGGCAGCCGCAACACCCGAGGCGCAGCAAACATTTAAAAAAAAACTCAAGGAGCGGGTAGCTACGCTTGAAAGTCAGCACCCAGAGAAACCGGTAGAGATCTGGGCAGAAGACGAGACGCGCTTGGGATTATTGCCGGTTCATCGGCGTGTCTGGGCGAAGCGAGGTGAAAGACCGATAGCCCCCGTGTGTCCGGCATATAAGTGGCTTTATGGTTTCGGTTTTGTCCGTCCACAGACAGGTGAGACCTATTCGCTGCTGATGCCGAGTGTGAGTGTCGAAGTCATGAACCTTGCCTTGGCAGAGTTTGCGCGTGATGTGAACCCGGAAGGCAAGAAACAGATAATCCTTTTGTTAGATCGTGCCGGTTTTCACACGGGTAAGGATTTAGAAGTCCCAGAAGGGATTGAGTTATTTTATTTGCCCCCGTACACACCAGAACTTCAACCTGCCGAACGGCTCTGGCCTTTGTTGCGAGAGGTGGTTGTGAATAAAGTTTTTACAACGCTCTCAGCACTTGAAGAAGCCGTTGTGAAAAGGTGTCAATGGTTCTCTGAAAACACAAAGAAGGTGCAGGCACATGTCGGTTTTCAGTGGATTTGCAAAATGGAAAAATAATACAAATCACGTTAATTTGGTATTATATCCACATTGACACTCGTGGCATTAACGATACAAAAGATTAGTGATTTATCAACTTTCAAATTGTGGGTAAAATTGTTTAGATCGCGATCCCGTTGCTCGCGGCAGTGCTTCTTCTTGTAGGAGCGACCTCCGGGGCACGACACACGTGTCGCAAAATTTAGAATATCTTAGATTTGCAGTGGAGTGCCGATAATGTTCGGTACACCCACTGCAAGCGACATCTGAAAGAATATCCGATCACACATGTTGGTGTTTGTAGGAGTGCGTTGTGCTCGCGATATCTCACACATACTTCCGCAAATGCACCAAAGTCCGCTCCACCGCGCCCAAATTCTCTTCAATCAAACTGTTTCCCACTGCTGCCTGCTGTCGTTCGCGCACTCGCGTCGTCTAACCATATTGTAATAGCATCTGCCAACTCCTGCACAGTCCGAACCAGTTTCGCTCCACCCCGATCCACCAGTAAAGACGCTTCGTGTGCGTTTTGGATCGTCGGACCGAAGATAACAGGTTTCGCCATCGCAGCGGGTTCCATGACATTGTGAACGCTTCCTCGAAAACTCCCACCGACAAACGCTATATCTGCCAACCTATATAACTTCGCAAGAAGTCCCACGCTGTCAACGATGAGGACATCCACTGCCGACAAATCTACCTCAGCCGTGAGTTCAGAAAAGCAGAGATGTGCCAATTTCTCTCGATCCAGATGTCCACGAATTTCCTTTATCCCTTCAGGTGTCGGTTCGTGAGGAACCAGAATCAGATGTGGGTAGTCACCGGGCATATTTTGGCGCAACAATTGATAAGCAGGCAGCAAGACCTTCTCATCCTCCGTATAGGTGCTACCAGCGATAAGAATTGGGCGTTTTAGGGTTGCCTGTCCGGGGAAAAATTCCGTGTCAGGTTCAACAGAAACTGCCCGTCGGTAAACCTGTTCATAGCGCGTATCCCCTGTAACAACAATCTCATGTGTTGGTGAGCAGAGTTCTTGAAAGCGCGCCGCATCCGCTTCCGAAATAGCACAATGCACGCGGATGTGCCGATGCACACTCCGAAAAAACGGCTTCGCAAAACGCGACAACCGTTTCGATGCAGCGTGTAGCGTTCCAGCGACCACGATAATCGGAATACCCTGTTTAGAGGTTTTCCAAACGAGATTGGCCAAATGTCGAATTTGGAAAAAACTATTAACGAAGGTTCAATCAGTTGTATCAAGCGTTCAGCGTTACGCAGTGTGTCTAACGGGAGATAGACAGCAGCATCAGCATAAGGGTAAGATTGGGCATTCGGTGCAACAGAGGGTGAAAAGAAGGTTAAGACAATTCGGGTTTCAGCATAGATCGCTTCAATGAGCGGTTTCGCCTGCTCAAATTCGCCGACAGAGGTAAAGTGAAACCATGCTGTTTTTTCTAAATGTCGAGCGGTCTGGAGTCGGTTTGCCAGTTCCGCAAATACCCGCTTCCGTCCTTTGATGCCTTCTCGGATTTTAGGGTTGCAGCACCGCGCGCAATGAAAGACTACAAACATCGCTGGCACTGCGAAGGCGTTGTAGGCAAATTTCCAAAACATAGTGGACCATAGGGGAAGAAAATGAGAAAAATGGAAGGATAGAAAAGGAAATTAATCCCTCAATTTTTCAACCTTCCATTCTGAAGGATAGGTGCTTACAATACGTCTAAGATTTTCTTTTTGAGTGCATCTTTGGGCATCGCGCCGACAATTTGTCCCGCAACTTTGCCGTCTTTAAACACAAGCAGTGTAGGGATACTCCGAACGCCGTACTGCATCGCGGTTTGACGATTGTCATCAACATTAACTTTTCCAACTTTGAAAGTCTCCGAATTTTCCTCGGCGAGTTCTTCCAAAATCGGGGCAATCATTTTGCACGGACCACACCACTCCGCCCAAAAGTCAACAACAATCGGTGTATCCGATGTAAGCACCATTCCTTCAAATGTATCGTCACTAATTTCAAACGTATTCGCAGCCATGATAGCTCCTTTTGTTTAGAATCTAATAGGCAAACTGCCTCTGTATAATATTCTGCTTGAGCAATTGCTTTTATGAGTGCATCAAGACATTAATATGATACCCTATTTTAAGAAAAATTGCCAATCATTTTTTCATCTTCACAGAAACAATATTTTCCATAGTTTTTCTCTTGATAAAAAATGTGAAATATGATATATTGATAGAAATTGAGAAATAACCAATTGTCTAACCAACGCGATAACCTTAATCTGAACTTACAATTGTAAGGAGGCACCGCATGCCTGATAAAGAGAAAAAAAAGGGAACGAACATCTCGCGCCGGAGCTTCTTAAAAGGCGTAGGCACCGGCACCGTTGCCGCAACCGTCGCCCCAAGCGTCTTAATCGGTAGCGAGAAAACCGCTGATGCCCAACAAGTAGGCGACGCTGTTGAGAGCGCAACAATTCAACTCAATATCAACGGGGAACCGTATCAAGTTGAAGTTGAAGCACGCACAACCCTCTTGACCGTTTTACGCGACGGAAGTGATACCAGCGGGAACAATGTTGACCTAACCGGTGCCAAACTCATTTGTGACCGCGGTGAATGTGGCGGTTGTACCGTCATGGTAGATGGGAAAACGGTCTACGCCTGCATGATGCTTGCAATGGATGCCCAAGACAAGCAAATAACGACTGTTGAAGGGATAGCCGATGGCGACGATCTGCACCCTGTCCAGGAAGCATTCATCCAGCACGACGCGCTCATGTGCGGATTCTGCACACCCGGTTTCATCGTCTCATCTACAGCACTGTTGAGTGAAAACACAAAACCGACGCTTGAAGAAATTAAAGTCGGTTTGTCCGGCAACACGTGTCGCTGTGGGCACCTATCCGTTCATCTTGATGCTGTCAAGACTGCATCCAAGAAGATGTAATTCCTATTGCATTACTTGAAAGCAGTCTCGGCTTGCGAGACGCAAAAGTCTACCGTTCTATTCGAGCGGTCGTCTATAGGAGGAAGACACATGGCTCATGGGGAGAAGCAAGTGAATCTCGTCTCATCGGCAACGGATACCCCGTTTGTCAGGTAGGGATAAAGTCACTGGAACAGCGAAGTATTACCTTTGATACAATCGACCGGGGATACTTTACGGACGTATCTTACGTTCTGAAGTCGCACACGCGAAACGTTGTAGTGTAGATCCTGAGCGAAGCGGACACACTACCCGGTGTCAAAGCAGTCATACAAATTGTTGAAGTTGGAAAGAAATTCGTTACCAAGCCAAGAGATCGCCGGCAGTCGCAGCGGAAACCGACGATATCGCTAAAGACGGCAATCCGACTTATTCGTGTCGATCTGGAAGAACTACCTTATGTCCGTCACAGAAGAGAAGCGATGCAGAAGGTGCACCGCAACAATCCGAGACGATTGGACAGGTAATCAGAGCGATCCTAACGTCAGAGAGGCAGGCGACCTTGAAGGCGGATTTGCCCAAGCCGCTGTTGATGTGGAGGCTACTATCAACGCACACTGTCCAAACCCAGTATGTTTGGAAACACACGGGGCATGTTGCTGAATGGGAAGATGAGCAGAACCTGAACAGTCTGGGCATCTACACAGGGCGTTTTGGAGTTCGCACAACGATTTGGCGGGATCCTTTAATATACCCGCAAACCACGTAGAGTCATCACAGAACACATGGGCGGTGGTTTCGGTAGCAAATTCGGACCCGGTGTGTGGAAGGCGCACTGACGCTGACTTGGCACGTATAACAGGTAGACCTGTCAAGTGATGCTCACTCGGAAGGCGGAGCACTCGTTGCTGGTAACCGTCCGTCGATGACACAGCATGTGCGCGCAGGCGCAACGGGCGACGAGGCTCATCGCTTACGATATGAAGGGCCGGCACAGGTGGTATCTCAAGCGGTGCAGTTTCCAAGACCTTACGTCTAGATGTGCCAAATCTGCGTACGGAGAGGGTGAATGTCGCTGTTAAACGTCGGCAAACAACGCGCGATGCGTGCGCCTGGGCAACCCACAAGGCGCGTTGCCATGGATTCATGTCGATGGACATGAGCTCGCCGAAAAACTCGGAATGAACCCGCTGGAGTCCGCCGTATCAACGACTCTCGAGTGAGGTGCGCCAAGCACAATATACCTCGGGCGCAAGAGAAATCGGATGGCACCGCTCGTAAACAATGTACCCGGCTCGGGCAAAGGCGTGAAAAAGCGTCGTGGCATCGGTGTCGAAGCGGTCAATGGGGCGGTGGTGGTGGACCCGGCCACACAAGCAGTGTACACCATCAATTCGGACATGGCAACTGTTGAAGCAGTCACCGGAACACAAGACATCGGGCACCGGTATCCGAACCGCGATCGCATTATGTTGCTGAGGAATTCGACTTGCGCTGATGATATTATGGTAAAGGTTGGCGATAGTGGACACCAGGGTTGCCTTCTGGCGGGTAGTGGTGGTAGGTCAGGACAACGGCACTCCGTCGCACCGGTTATCAAAACCGCTGCAGGCGGCAGCAAAAACAAAAATTGTTTGAGCGCATTGCACCACAGCTGAATGCACTGTCGAAGATACTACGCGTCGGCAACCGCACTATTTATGTCGTTTCTGATAGAACGAAAACAATTAAGTGGGAACTCGCAACTGGACAACTCGGTATGGAAAGCATCAGCGAAAAGTGGAAATTGGGATGAAGAACTCCGTCAAGGCGGAGTCGCAGGCACACAGTTCGCTGAAGTTGAAGTTGATACGAAATCGGTGAAGTCAGAGTATCAAAATTGTCGCCGTCAAGTTGTGGATTGGCTATTAACCGTTTGACAACGGGAGAGTCAGATAATGGCGGTGTTGTTATCATGGGATTGGGCCAAGCACTCCTGAAGAACGCTTCATGGACGCGCTAACCGGGCGGATGCTCAACGCAACCTTGAGGATTACAAAGTTCCGGAACTTTTGAGATTCCTGAGATTAAATCCATCGTTTTCGATACGCACCGGAAGGTTACAGGGATCGGTGAACCACCATGTATTCCGACACCCGGAGCAATCGCGAACGCCGTTCACAACGCTATTGGCGTTCGGATTCGGGAATTGCCCATCACACCCGATAAGATTCTCACCGCGCTTGCCGAGAAGAAGGCATAAGGAGGTAAGCAATGGAAAATTTAGTTACGTCAACGCCACCAGTCTCGAACAGGTACCGCACTACTGAGCGACAGTGGGTGGGGCGAAGTGACAAAGTGATGCTTAGCGCCGGCTGGTAGCGATCTGCTCGCGGAGCTTAAGGAGTACGTTGAGACACCAAAGACGCTCGTTAATCTCAAGACGTTGCCCGGACTATGGATGACATCACGGCGGACGCATCAGGTTAGCAATCGGCGCGTTAGCCACCGTGCGGACATCGCAGACATCCGACCATTTCCAGCATCATTACACCGTCTTGGCACAAGCCGCGGGGTCTGTTGCTACACCGCAGATCCGGAACGTCGGGACACTCGGCGGAAATCTCTGCCAACGTCCACGATGCTGGTATTATCGCGATGAGAGCACCAATTGTCTGAAAAAAGGTGGAGACATCTGTTATGCAGTGGATGGCTTGAGCAAATATCACGCAATCCTCGGCGGGGACCCTGTTTACATTGTGCATCCTTCGGACCTCGCACCAGCACTTATTGCGCTTGGCGCATCGGTCAAAATCGTTGGCCCCGAGGGTGAGAAAACGATGTCGCTTGAGGATTTCTTTACCTTACCCGCAGCGAATCCGTTCCGTGAAAACGTGCTTGAACCCAATGAAATTGTCGTTGAAGTCCAGGTTCCGCCTGCTAAACCCAATACCAAGAGTTTCTATCTCAAAGCACGCGAGAAAGGTGCCCCAGACTTCGCATTAGCAAGTGTGGCAGGTGTCTTTGAGATGGATGGAAAAACTTGTAAATCTGCCAGTGTTGTTCTGGTGGTGTCGCGCCTGCGCCGTGGCGTTCTAAGAAGCAGAAGCCGCACTTACCGGCAAGATGGTTGATGACAAGGTCAGCAAACAGGCAGGAGCGGATGCTGTCAAGGATGCACAACCCTTGAACGACAACGCCTATAAGGTAACTTTAACACAGAACCTCATCAGCCGCGCCGCTATGATGGCCGCAAGCTAAAGGAGCATCAATATGTTAGAAGGAAAAGCACTTCCGATCTTTAATCGTCCGATATGCCAGAACCTCCGGACGAAGGCGATCTACATTCCGGGCGGCAATTTGCAGAACCTTGTTGAAAACAACCAGGTTCGCACTATTGGTGCAACTGCACCATGCAAGTCGTAGGACCCGACGATCAGTTTGTGTCGCCAGACGCTTGCAAGCAGTCCCGCAACTGTTTTGATCCCGTTGGCGGAAAGCCGGTGGTATAATCCACAACCCATGAAGAAGGGCAGTCAACACGCCATACTGACTGCCCTTTGACATAGATGGGAATATGCGATTATCCGAAATGGATGGAAGATGGGGACAACCGATTTTCGAAGCGAAAGGGTGCCTCCACCCGTTACCGGAAGGGGCGGATAAAATCGGAGAGAAGACCCAGTCTTTAAAAATATGCTTCTGAAATCTTTGATGCAATGGATACATGTCGGATCCGTCGTCCTGATGATAGGAGGGTTCTTTTTCTTTCGCGTTGTTCTTCTCCCGATTGCTAACCGTTCCGCTGAACCCTGCAGCGTTGATCGCATCAGCTCTGCGACGTTTCAGTAGTGTTGTTTGGACAGCCTTGTTAACATCCTCTATCCGGATTGTATACTTTATTAGTTTTTTCGCACCGCACGCCGCCGATGCCGCTATTGACCCCGTTGTTTCAGATTACTCGCTTTACATCTTCGTCTTAGGTATCAAACTCTTCATCGTCTTTCTAATATTTACCTTAGCAATTGCCCTAACATTCCCGTATCCGGTATTTGGCGTGTATCAAAAGAAACCGGCACCGTGGCTCAACCTCACAGTAATTTTAGGATTGATAGTTATCTTCTTATCTGCATATTTACGCCGATTGGGATAGCGTACTACTAAAGTTTAAAAATATGTAGTATCTATAGTAAAACCGCGAAAATATGTTTACACTTTAAGAACAACAATCCGCGAATACACTCACTCGCTGCGAGGTTTCCTACCTCGCCAATGAAGGTATTGTGATTTTACTATATATCATTGATACTTCATCAACGATACAGTTGGGAGGAAAAAATGGCAGTTTTGAGCTCCGAAGATCGCGCTTTTAGTGATGAAAACGGCTATGTCCGTATCCACGACGCAGCAGGGCTGAGAGTTTAATACAAAACTGCTGCACACCAGACAGTTGGGACTTTCTTGAATGGTATGCTAACGATTCAGAGAGTTGTACCCGTACCGGATACCCCGCGCTACCGTGAGGCCCGGGGCGGAACCGCCTACCCAACCCTCCTCGCATATCATGTGTGAAATAGACTACCAGCACCAAACTTGTGGCACTCGTCAATTTCAGCGCGTCCATCAGCGCTTTCGCGAATTTGGCAGGATGAGAAATTATGGGTGAGTTTCGATCGCGCTAGCAAGAGTCCACCCCAGTGTCCCGAGTGTTAAATTGGGTTGAACGCGCGGCAGAGACGTAGGACTGCCACTGCGGACATGTCTCGGGTGGATGTCCCTGTCCGATTCCTAGGTGCAGTGTCTCTATCATTACAGATACTGCAGCCAACCAAGGCGCGTTCACTTGTGTGCCAGGCTTCCATAATAAGATTGATGAATGGATAAAAGCCTTCCACCCGATTCCGATCCGAGGCATCAAGATTTGGGGCACTCGGCGCAGTTCCTGTCCCGGGTAAAGCAGGGGATCTTGTCATTGGCACAGTGCATGCCACACAGTGCTGGCATTAATACTGCCAACGCACCACGGTGTCGCACAATACATCACTATGTCACCGACAGGTGAGGCAAATCCCGAAGCACGCGAGCGACGCATCAATGCGTGGAAAGAACGCATGGCAGGTTTTGGCGGTGAACGTGCGGAAAAAGAACATGAATCAGGCGCAACCGCCTACCTCACCGAACTTGGAAAAAAATTACTGGGGCTTGAGACGTGGGGATGAACCCACAACTCAATAGACTTGTCCGCTATTACCTCCGGTGGTGTCCAATCACTGATGGAAAAAGACTACTCTTGAACCTAACCAGAGATTGGATTACACCGGAAAACCCGATTGCTACGTTTGAAACCAAGTATCAATTCCGACTGAAAGCCAACTTGGTAAACCCGGAGCATCAATATCTCTATTTTACGGCACTCACGACGAAAGATATATCGTTACCAAACTCCTAAAAATAATCAAACCGGGGGGCATCTGTTAGGACATCGGCGCGAACATCGGGTTCTATACTTGCCTTCTCGCTTCGCTGGTTGAGGCCAAAGGGGGCAGTCGTAGCATTTGAACCCGCGTCGCGTACCTGTGGTTACCATCCATGAAAAATGTCTCTCTAAACCAATTCACAAACGTGTACTGTGGTCAACAAGGGGCTCGGCAACACACAAGAACAGCGGCATCTCCACTATCCGAGGCAGGACTTGCCGAGGGGACTGCTTCATTAAAATATATCTGATGGACGAACAGCATCAGAACGCGTAACGCTTGACACGATTGACAACCTCATCCGCGAACTACCGACTCCCGATTTTTATCAAGATTGATGTAGAGGGGTATCAGGTGGAAGTATTGCGAGGCGGTGAGTACTGCTTAAAAACGCACGCGCCCCTCGTGATGGCGGAGCTCAAAGATGTCGGTGAAACCAATCGTACCATTTTCGGCGAAATTGAAGATTACGTTGCAGATTTAGGATATCAGTTATATGAGATCAAGAACATTCAATCCAACGATGTAAAAGGCTCTCTGACACAACCCAAAGGAATTTTTTCCTTGTCAAAGAGGCATTCGCGTGCCTTTTTCCAGAATTTTACCGTGGTTGAAATAGGCTAAAGCCTCTTTTCTATAAACTAACCTAAGTTGCCACCTTCCTTATATAAGGTGAGTAAGAATTGTAAGTTCAAAGCATCGTAGAATACCAGAATTAGCGAAATTCTTTGTATTTTCGATCAAAACCGGTGTATACATGTCTAAAGTCTTGTAAGTAACAACTTAGGTAAACTACGCTAACGTTTTGCGGATGGCATTCGCGAAGTTTCGCAGAACGCTTCTAAAGCACGGTCAAATCAGGCAAAAAACATAAGGAGGTTTTTTGTCATGAGATATAGCATCTGTGGTATAGCCTGCAAGTTCCGCTTGCAATTCAAGATTTTCCTGCTAATTGGAATTCTTCTTGGCTGTTCCGTGACAACATGGGCGCAGCATCTGAAGTATTCCTCTATTTTGATGAAGACTACGGTTTTAATGCTGATGGCTGGGGGGATTGGAACTCAACGCAGAAGATTGAAGATGCCGTTATGGCGGAATTGGATGCCGCAAAAATCGGCATCGGTTGTGGGGGAACGCAGACGAGTTCCTCGCCTATATGGAGGAGAATCCAGAAGGTGTTATTGTTTCCCCAATCATAGTTCCCGAAATCGTTTACACGATCGGTATGCAAGATGACAGCCCAATCGAGAACTTCCTCTACGGGGGTGGGGTGCTCATCTATTCAGGGGATACCCCGTTCTATGCTGTTGGAAAGAAGGGCGCACCCGGTCAAAAGATTGTTCCGGGCAATCAAGGCGTAATGGATGTTCTCAACTTTACGGCACAGTACATCACAACCACCGCTGCCGCTGTCAAGCCGACACCGGAAGGTGAGAAAATGATTCCGAGTCTTGAACCCTTTAATCCGAGTCGTCCGGCGCAACTGAAAGTGTTAGAAGCAGAAAATTGTGACCCAATCGAAGTCTATGCTGAAGCCGGTGGCTCAGCTGACCCGGTCCTCTTTGCTTCGCCAGATATGAAAGGCTATTTCGTCCATTTCCACATGGAAACGCTCGGTAATAAGCCAGACGATTATCTTGCACAGGTTGGATTGGAAATCGGCGAGCTCATTACCAATCGGTTTGGCGAATTGTTAGACGTTGAACCTCAAGGAAAGTTAACACACGACGTGGGGTAACCTCAAATCCATTAAGTAAAGTGTCTGTTGATAATGATTCATCGTATTTAGCCACGGATCCGCTTCTCCATCTTCGGAAACTGCAGGTCCGTGGCTAATATTAACAGGCCAGATTCATGTATAGCACTTGCGCAGTTGGTTCACAAGTCCCCTGATAAGGGGCGGGGAATGCCATACGGCATTCATACCGTTGATTCTTTTAGGGGGTTAAAAAATTCCGACGTGTGCTAAATGTGTGCCTAAGTTCTGATGTACGAATGCTACTATCCTCTAAACCGTCCCAATACTGGATACGCCGGATCGTTATATCCTTTACCGGTGTGTTCTCCGAGTGGCACCAGTTGGTCAATGGCAGTTTCATCAGCTTCCGTAGCGATGCAATCTAACAGCCCAAGTTATGCCTCAAGTTGTTCATCGTGCGCGGACCGATGATAAGAGAGGTAATCGTCGATTCGCCAGCCCCACGCCAACGAGAATTGTGGTCAACGTTTTGCCGTGTGCATCGCCAACGGTTTCAGTGTTGTGCACTCATAACTCTCCTCGCGGAGTTCAGTCTGTAAATCCGTCTATCCTTCTCGCGCCGCTCTTGAACCTCGGCGGTTCTTCGCTTCAGATACTTACCCGCAAAACAACTCGTGCCAAGACTATACGGCACAACCTACACCGATACTTTCTGACACAAACGCAGCAGCAACTCACCTCAACATCTCGGTTAACAATTTAACAGCGGTTGAACGCAGACAATTCCTCTAATCCTGCTTTTCACTCGTCAAGAGTGCCTCACAAGCACGCCACGCTCAAATTGGAACAGGCGATGTAACGCACTTTCCCCTGTCTTACACATCATCGCAGAGCGCGTAGCAGACTCGCCGCAATTCATGCGTTGAAGCACATCCAAACGGTGCAGTAGCATACACATCGATGATGAATCTCGTCTAGACGTCTACAGACTCTACGTTCGACCTGCTGACATGAATATGAATCGCGGTGGAACCTGCATGCCATTCACAGTCGTCATCGACCACATGTACTACTTCATTCGATCGCGATAACCATTCTCATCAGTTTTCACGAACTAGCTTTCCATACTCGTTCGGATTCACCATCGTTATAGACATCTTCGCACTGTGTCCCTAAAACGATAATGCGAGCATCAGAATCGCTATGAACATGATCGAATAATCGAACTCGATCCCTTTCATTCGAGGTCCGCCAACATCATCGTACCGAGACGAGCGTGAGACCTTCACACCGCAGTCCAAGTGTCCTATATTCCATATTGTTCTCCTTTTATGGCTAACGGCTATCAGCAGTGGCAGTCAGTTACAAGGGCTTTCAACACATCACGCATCCTTTGGCATATTCCAAGTGAGGATAGATCGACAGGAGCCTCTTAACTATCACTGCGAGGAAACCGACACTGAAGACTGACAACCATTTATCGCCATCCGTATATGCCACACAGTTGAAAAGTCCAGCGTCGCACCAGTCACATAACGTCCATCTTCGAAGAGACGAGAAAAAGATAGCACTCGCAATCTCTGAAGCATCGGCGACGCGCCTAACGGATCTGGTCCGTCATATCTGGATGATTTTTCGCCATTCCGTCGCCGTACACCCGGCGCGATGGAATTAACAGTAATCCGTACCTCCCCAGCACACGTGCAACGATTTCGTCAGACACATCACACCCGCTTTTGATGCAGATAAGGCGCAAGATGCGACCAATCCACGACCTGTCCAGCCAACGAACCGAGGTTGATAATCCGTCCAGATTCTTTGTGCTTCATCGTCTCCATCACCGCCTGAGAACAGAGAAAGGGACCTTTCAAATTCACAGCCATCATCCCGATCCCATTCGCTTCAGTGCAAAGCGTCTATAACGGGTATAACTGAAAATACCGAGCGTGTTGACCAAAACATCAATGCGTCCAAACGCTGTCAAGTGTCATCCTGAAACCCTCTCAACGCACATGAGTCGCCACGCTCAACATCTGTCTCAATAACTACGCATATGTCTAACGAGATCCGTATATTTCTGCTGAAGCCTGCTTCTGCGTTCGCTCTATATTTACTTCAGGATAACAATATCTCAGCACCACATTCTCTCGCGAACGCGCGAGGCCATGTCGCTTTTCCAATGCCACACATAGCCGCAGCCACCCTGTAACGATCGCAACTGCTGCCCGTTCTAACCGCATATATTCTATGTTCAATCCTTTAGCGGGTGTACTCTGAAGACACAGCCGAGTCAATTGTGCATATGCCGATTTTCTTCATTCGCAAAATTGCAATAAAATAGTAATATATCGCTATTATCGACACTTGAAGTGTGGCAAGGAAAGTCACACACGCTAAGTTGGCAGAATCATTTAATGCTCCGATAAGAACACCCGTTGATTCTCCACATATCGGCTGTAGAGCGATCTCCGAATCGCGACTTCTTCATCGATCTCCGAATCGCGACTTCTTCCATAAAAGCAGCAGAAAACCCAAAATTGATTGGCTCTGCTAAGTTGGCAAAAGGCTTGTTTATTATTGTCATTGTTATTCTGTTTGAGGGGAATTGAATTATGGAAAGAAAAATGTTTTTGTGCTGGCTTAAGGCAGTTCTGATCTTGGGTTTTGTTTGTAGTTTGGCATTTACGGCGACAGCCCAGAATTATTATCCGGCAGAGGTCGGCAACATTTGGGTTTTGGAGAGAAGTGATGCTGAGGAACGGCGCACCTATAGTCTTGAGGGACCCGAAACTATTGACGGAACCGAGGTTATCACCTTGAAGATTGAGACAGAAAAACTCACCACTGGTGATCTTGATACTGACAAATATTTCTTGACAGTTGGCAGTGAAGATATCAAACTCCACGGAACTGTCCAACAAGAAGCTGCTATCGGAGGCATAGTGACAGCAGATTTTCCAACACCTGCAACTTTTTTCCCGTTACATCTGGAACTCGGCGACAAATGGCAAATAGTAGCGGACGCAAAAGTTAAGTTGAACCTGGGGCTGGAAATAGGCGGGAAAAGTACTACTAATTTAGAAGTCGTCGGATTTGAAGACCTTGAGACACCAGCGGGAACCTTCCATAACTGTGCCAAGGTTGAGTTGGCGTTGCAATTCTCTGCCGGCGGTTTCATAAATCTGAGTCGACGACTTATCAATGGCTTGCTCCCGGATGTAGGTCCCGTCCAATACCAAAACAGCGACAGTCTGCTCTTCAAATTGGTAAGTTCCAATCTGCCAACTGAACCTAACCCTTACGACGTGAACGCTGATGGTGTTGTGAATATATTGGACCTCACCTTTGTCGCTGCTCGTTTCGGCGAAATGGATTCCGAAGCGGATGTGACAGGTGATGGTATCGTTAACATTTTGGATTTAGTCCGCATCGCACAGAATCTCACCAATTAGTCGTTATGCGCCATATTCATCTTGGCGTTCATCAAAAGGTTTCTGATGCAAATTACTTGTAACCTTGAAACCAATTGAAGTGTTACAATTTTTACTGATAAATGTTAGGACTTACGCATTCCCTCTTAAAGTCCCCCTGATAAGGGGAATTTAGGGGGTTTAAAGGACGAAAATTCCCACTTTTCGCGCCTAAATGTCCGATATTTGCTCAATTTGAGTAAATCCTAAATGTTATAAAATTTATTCACTATCACTCAGGATCTGGGTAAAATCAATATGGTAAGCTGGAAGGTGGTATTAGTTGTAATTATCGCTGCTATTCTGATTATGGCGATCGGGATGTGGTTTGGGTATCGATATGCGTCCGAACAGGAAGATATCCCGCCAGAAGGACACTATGAACCTTCTGACACCGCGTTACCGCGCCACAATCCACCACTCCTGCTTGCATCGGTTCCAGTGGAAATTCCGCTGGAATAGTTTATATCTTTTGAAAAAGGAGTTCTAAATTATGAAAGTTAACAAATTTATGGCATGGCTGAAGCCATTTTTGGTGTTGAGCATTATCTGTGGTTTCGCGCTTACAGCGACAGCACAAAATTATTATCCTGCAGAGGTTGGGAATACATGGACTTTAAACAGTGCAGATGGAACGCAACAACGCCGCTACACGATCGGGGAAGCTGAAGACTTCAATGGTTTGGAGGTACGCCGCCTTACAATTGATGAGGATACACTCGGCACTGGTGTAGTTGTTACGGACCACTACCTTATTACAGTTGACGACACTGGACTTACGTTGCATCGTTCTGATACAGATGAAGGGCCGTTCGGGATTGCTACGGTTATCTATGAACCACCCACCCTCTTTTTCCCCTCGTCGCCAACACTTGGGCAAATGTGGCAGATTTCTGGAGAAACGGAATTGCTACTCGTAGGCGCGACATCCAACACCACGAGTGATAGAGGTGGTCGCCTTTGAGGATGTTGTGACTCCAGCTGGAACATTTGAGAATTGCGCCAAGATTCACTTGTCCTACAAAACAACGACTGCACTTGTAACGCTACGTCCAGAAGAATATATCTGGCTTGCACCTGATGTCGATCCGGTCAGATTCATGAATGATCAGGATATTGTTTATGACTTGGTAAGTTATAGCTTAGTTGAGCCACCTGCAGCTGAAGAGATGCCTGTCGTAGAGGAAACACCGACAGTCGAAGAGACACCAACGACTGAGGAAACTCCTGTCATCGTGGAAGAACCGGTAGTGGAAGAACCGATGGTAACCAAAACTTTCGGTTTTGATCTCACGCTCGAACCCGCTTGAACATGATTTCCATACCGTTGATGCCGGAGGAGCCTTATACCGCAAAATCATTGGCAGAAATGTTGAAGGCAACCCTTGTTATCCGATTGGATCTGGCTAACTCAGCGTTTTAGTGCTTATACCACGGTTGATGAGGGGATTGGGTTTAGCATGTGGAAAAGGCTATATCGTCAATACGCCAACTGGAGGCATGGTAAAGTTCACCGGTACGGCATGGGATAACCAACCTGAAATTGCTGATAACGTACCTGCTGCAACCACACTCTATCCACTAATAGACACTGGGCATTCGTTGTCCACCACGTGACATCCGCGACATGGAGACAGGCACGGGATACACTCGTCGCAGAAAACCTCCGCACCGGTACCATCGCTACGGAAACTATTACAAGCGATGTGAAACGTTCATCCGCTGTCTGGGCAGATCTCAACCGCAAGAGCGTCGTTGAAGCAGGCGATAAACTCGAAATCGCACTTTACGACGAACGCGGCAATATCGTCTCCGGTCCCTTCCAACGCACCGTTTCAACCGATGACATCCGCAACGCGTTCCTCAGTCTGCAACTGACTGTCGGTGACGTGCGACCGAAAGATACCATTCTCGCCACAGACTACCGACCCGATTCAACCCATGTAGACAGTGATACCGTATCAGTTTGAGCAATCGCGGCTGAAGTATCATCCACCGATTCACAATGTCAGCGGGCTCGGCACCACTATTCGTACGCTGGATTTGGGTCTGAAGTCGACTGGATCCTACATGACACCATCGACTGCAGCGTACTGGGATGGTAAGAACGCAGTTGGCGAGCGCGTCGCGAGTGGTATCTATTTCTATACACTCCAGACAGCAGATTTTGCTGCAACCCGACGGATGGTTATCCTGAAGTAGGAGACACGAATATCAACACGATTCAATTAAACGCCTTGATGTCACCATCAAGGCGTTTTTTTAGCACCCCGCAGGCGTACCTTATACCCA
>CASHTH010002840.1:0-19388 GCA_030341885.1 Geodia barretti | reverse complement strand
TCAAATCGGCAGAACGCTCGTGTGATCGCGCGGGCGTGTGTCAATTCTATAATAGGGAGTGAAAAACTTATGTTTCACCGTTTGTTTGCATGGTTCTGTATTTTGAACCTCGTTTTGAGCGTAATGGCTGTAGAAGCTGCTAAAATTGCTGTTGTTGATTTTGCTGATGAGTGGACAAAGGTTGACGCGTTGCGTCAGACACTGGATGAATTCAAAGTTGAGTACGATGATCTGACAAAGGCGCTTGAAGGTGGGGAGCTACCTCTCAAAGCGGAAAATAGAATTTTCTTAATCGGTAGCATGACGACCAACAATGCTGGATTGCACCAAAACCTTGACAAGAATGCAAAAGCGATTCAGGATTTCGTCGAAAATGGTGGTGTCGTCTGGGAACCGACCCAAGCTGATCAGAACGAAGCGAATGTGGATTGGTTGCCGTCTGGGTTGAGTTGTGTTCGGAGTGACCGTGATAGTGCAGATTTTAAAATACTAAACGCGGACCATCCGCTCTTTAACGAACCAAACCGTATGAGTGAGAAAACGTTTGAAGACTGGGGACATCAAGGCTGGCCTACTGTGTGGGAAGTCATCGCTTCTCAAACAGGATTTAACGTGCTGATGGAAAGTTTGGGACAACCTGTCATTATGGAAGCGGAATTCGGGAAAGGTAAGTTCCTGATGATGGCAATTGCACCTGATAAATACTATATCGCAGGTAACGATGACCATACGAAAGACATGGCAAAGCTTTTTATGGAGAATTTGCTGAACTATGTTGAAGAATTTGCTGCTGTCGAAGCAGATGGGAAGCTCACAACGAGGTGGGCGAATCTGAAAATGTGATAACAATAATCTGTTTTGCTCAGTCTTCGTCAATAGACCAGGTCCAGTTGATATTATTGTCCTTGTAAAATTGCTTGAGTGCTGGTTTATCAAACCATAGTTGAATTTCCTTGCCTACAATATGACCAACGCTACTCACCTTGAGGTAAAGACCACCGGCTGTCCAACCGGGTATGATGTTGTACTGTCCGGTTTGTGCAGCATAGATGCTGAGCAGTGCCAGCGGCTCCATCGCATCAAGGTTAGCGGTTTTATGAGTGTCCTGCAAAAGCTCTATTACGCTTTTCCCTTCATGCGATTCCTGTAACTCGGGTTTATCCATGACCCGGTTTTGGAGGATAAAACCGTCTTCGAGCGTAAAAAGACCGCTATCGGCATGTTGTCTCACTTGAAGAGATTGTCGCCTATTCGCTCCGCCATCGCCAGAAATTCTGCCCTCGGTTCTACTCGGTATAGATCCACCAGCGCAAAGATATAAGCAGGTTCCAAGGCGGTTGTGTCAAAATTCAACAGCGGTTGGCAGTTTTTGTCAGCACCGATATCTCCGATCCCGAAGGCTTTGAGCATAGTTCGTAGGTAGTCTCTGAACGCTCTTTTGCCCTCGGAGATCCGATATCCACGGGCACAAACGGAGGTAAAGAGCGGCGTAATGTTTTGAGGCAGAAACGCGCCGCCTTCTTTCGCACCAAAGTAGAGTTTTTCTGTCTTGAAAGGACCCTTTATCCGAAAATCCGTTAGATCCGTCCCATCAATAATGATGCTTTTCAGTGTATTGTTTTTTGGATCGTAGGAGGCGTTTAGGAAACCGATGATGTGTTGCTCAACTGCCTCTTTGATGTGCGCCATTTCGCCGATACGCCCGTACTTTTCGGCATTTTCTACGATTGTAAGCATACCCATCATCTGGGTAACGGTGTGGTTCAGCTGATTGCCTACATAGACTCTCGGTTCGGTCGCCTGCGGATATTGTCTACCGAATACGTTAAGCCCGCGTTTGGAAATTTGCGGATGAACCAGATTGGGCCAGATACCAGTCTCTGGATCCCGCTGCTTTATAATCAGATTTAATAGACGTTCCGCCCAAATCCGTGGTGCCTCCTCCTGCTTTTGGTAGCCCAAGCTGTAAGCGGCGTAAGCCAGATCGAGTGCCACACTATAAACGAGAGATCTGCACTGATTTCGGGATCTTTGTATCCATCCCAAGGTCTGTTCCAAGTATTGGTATGGTCAACCTGCTTTTTGAAATCACCGTGTCGGTTGTAGTGTAAGGCATCCCAGTCCTTGATATTTGCTTCCCAAATACCCTTTCATCAACATCTCGCCCCGGTCAGCATCTACGGCTCTCAGCAATTCCCAGTAGGGGTATACGTCCTCTATTTCGTGGACAACGCCCTTCATGCCATATCTATTGCCGGTTACTAAGTCAACATAGCCGTGCCCGCCCCAATGCAGAACGCCACTTTCTGGATACCAGTAGTTGCTGAACATGTATTCGGTGGCTTCTCCGGCGGCATGGATGTATGTGCCATTCCCCGTGAACTGGCTTAAAGAAGCCAGCAACCGCATCAGGTTCTGCTGATTTTGAAAGAAACTCCAGACCGCTGGTTTTGGCTCGGTGCCTGTTCGGTGAGAGGTCATGGATCTGGGTGCCTCCAAATGGTCGATATGGAGGCAGTCGGCGAAGAGTGGCATATCTTTGCCACTGTATCTATCTCTCCCGTATTGTATCGCTGTATCTGCGAAGAGACTCGCCGCTTTTAAGAAGCGGTTACCATCTATTTCGTCGGGACGCAACCGGTCTCTGCCAATCCATCGATCCAATTGTTTAACGCTCATACTCCCTCCGTGCTACTTTTTTTCCATGCGATAACGGTGGCTCCGAACACGGCAAAACCGAAGAAAGTAAACGGCATCTGCCACAGAAGAAAACTCATGTGCGTATGGATGAATGAGTGTGCCTTGAAGATTACAAACCACGATAAAGGTGCTAAAATTGAAAACCACGTCGTCCAGATTAATGCAATGTAGTGCTGCCGTCGCTCTGCCATCATTTTTTTGCTACGCAAAAACAGTAGAACAGACATCACTATAAAAAGAACTATCAGGTAAACATAGCGGACTTTCAATAGGAAATTAGAGACGAAGGAATTAGAGATAGATAGATAGTTGTTCAAATCAAAGAAAATACCGTTCACGTAAGTAATGACCACTCCTATCGTACCGGCTTCCAGACTGGCAGCATATACCTCAGGAAAACCTTGTGCCTCTCCGTGCGTTCGCTTTCCGAAGGAATAGACCACATGCCCAACGCCGTCCATGAATCCGTCCTTCGCCGCACCGATCTGGAAACATAAAAGTAGGAGACTTAAAAAAATTGCTACGCCCGATCCGAGTCCGGCTGCAAGCGTCCACTTCAGACATTGGTGCCTACGCCACTTGTCGAGGATGGCATAATAGATACACGGTGTCACCATCATTACCAGTGTGGTTGTAATATACTCGAAGCCGTTGATGAAACACTTAATGAGAACCGAGATGAAGATCAGGATTCCAAACTTGATGAACTGACGGTTCGACGGGACTCTGTGGCGTTTAAGGAGGTAGAAGACGACAATCATCGGTAGGTAGAACGCCCATAGACTCCACCAAAGATTTTTACCAAAAACTGTCAACCATTGGGAGAGCACAGCCGAACCTATGGCGAATATCGCGACCCACCCGCCAAACTCCTCATAGAACCAGCCTATAATCGCGGTCAATGCGATTGCCGAGAGTAAAGCCGTCAATACATAGAATGACCATAACTTGATTTGAGGCGATAGCGGAATGAGTCTATCAAATAGACTGAAAAGTATTCCTTGGCCCCCAGATTGTGACATGTACGGCGAGTATTCATCAAAGGAGAGCCTGTTAAGATAGGCTAAATATTGACGGTCAATCTGTGACGAAGATATCCATTCCTGCTGAATATTAGTCGTGATTCCCGCCCCCGTCAGTCCCCCTGCCGAGAAGATGCCATCTTGGCGAGATTTGACCATTCTTCCCACAATAAGACTCTCGGTGTCTCGTTGATGCGTGTCAAACCATTGCTGTTCGGCGACATGCCATAAGTTAGAGAAAAACCCGAAAAATAGGAGTCCGATTGATACTCCCCAAATGGACACCTTCCTTACGAGTTCTGATTGACTGAGATGTTTAAGTCGCATATTGACAGACTCCCACTGCTGCAGCGGGCGAAATATGTTAAAGTATCCGCCCTTTGGGCACCTGCGAGTTGGGATACCATCGAGAATCGGAGGGTGGTCCTGGCTCGGGGGGCTGCAGAGAAGCAAACTCAGTCAACTTAGGTCGGATCTCGTTTTCCCAAATGCCCTCCACATCATCAAATGTCAGTGGCGTGTGATTCGACACCTCCGCTTTATATGCCGTTAGCAACTCCGTCGTCTTTTCGCCAAAAAGCGTAACAATATCTGCCACCATCTGTTCCCCGACGCGGCGACTGGAGGATTCGTTGAAATCGCCCATTGCAAAATGAGGTGCGCGTGCGTCATCCGTCGGCATCCGCGACATATCCACACAGTCTGGTGCCACCGCCCAAAGCACCGACGTTTCACCGCGTCCAGCGTGTCCACCCAATCCTTTACCATCCTCAAAACGCTCAACATCCGCGCCGATGCTCATCGACGAATACATCCGAACCCCGACGTGCGCCTGCATAATTTCAATCACCACCGGCACGTCTAACCGATGCGGACCCGAATGCCCCGAAAACAGAATTGCACCGTGAAAACCCAACGCGTCCACTGCTCGAATGTGATAGCACATATTCTTCAAAAACATCCAAGGCGGTATGGCTGTCAGCCACGGTCGCTCTTGATTAACTTGATTGTGTCCCCATGCGCCGTAGCCGCCAATCTCATGGCAGTGCCAGTAAAACGGCGGTGCTACAATCCCACCGTGTGCTTGCGCCGCCTGACACGAGCATTCGTATGCCCGAATCGCGTCCATTCCCAACCGCATTGTGCCAACCGTGCGGTTCGCACAAGCCATAAGGTAGATACACCATTGGACGCGCCTCAAGTGCCGCTTCTAACTCATCTGGGAACATCCGTTCCCACCGCACCTCATGTCTCATATAATACCCCTTCCGATCATTTGTGGAACTTTCTAAAATCCCATTTCAATCTAACCTAAAACGCGTTTGCATAAATCTATTGAATGTGCGATAATGTCAAGAGTCTAACAGATTTTTAAACTTGATGTCCACTCATTTTTATTACGGTCAGTCAACTTTCTGAACCCGTAGATTATGGAGGGAAATCCAATGATACGTCTAATATTAATTGCCTTCAGTATCCTGTGCCTTGCTATGCTTGTGAAACACAGCGATGCTGAAATCGATCCAACAACCGCCGTTGGCGTGTGGCTCTTTAATGAGACCGACGGTGACACGGCATCCGACTCCTCTGAAAACGGCAATGATGGCACACTGGAGGGTGACCCGAAATGGGTCCCCGCTGGCAAATTTGGCAACGCACTGGAATTAGATGGTGCAGGTGATTATGTGAGCGTCCCTGACCATGAAACTTGGATACTAAAATCAGTGAGACATTCTCAATCGTCATCTGGGTTAAAGGCACTTACAGACCCAACGATTGGCACGGGTTAGTGACAAAGGCACAGGGATGGCGAGTCGATATGTGTTACCTGTTGCAACGGGCTGCTAATGGCAAATTCGAGTTTGCCCCTTTTGGAGAAGGAGGCAACGACAGCTGGACAGCATCCAACATCCTCCCAGAAGATGGCACATGGTATCATGTGGCTGCTGTCTATACCGGTGAAGAGAGCACAGGTTTACGTTGATGGCGTGCTTTCTGCCACGCGTGTCTTTTCTGCGGAGATTGCCGACACGATGCGCCTGTGGTTATTGGAACCAATTATCCAAGGCGGCATTCAGCCAGTGGATGGTCTTATCGACGAGGCCTGCGATTTTTAGTGTTGCTCTGGAAGAAGAGGATATCAACGCCATAATGAACGAAGGCTTGGAAGAGACACTTGGTATACTGGCTGTCGAACCTTCAGACAAATTGGCTTTGACTTGGGGCGACTTAAAAGTCGGTAATGATAAATAATGCCTCCGCTGCGTTGATGAAGGATTTGCTGGCACAATCCCGTGCGACACAAAATTCGTTTATCTACCTGCGCGATCACTTACCGTTCGCGAATTTGGTCCTGGAACGGTAAGTGATAAGACCTGTTCGTTACCCGCGTTTTTCGCCGGGTTTTCGATATTTTGACGAATAACCATCCCCTTCGGGATCGTACGAAACGGATACCTGTCCATCTTCCACAACGAGTCGCGGCACCGTCCGGTGACGACCATCCCTTTCGGGCCCCCGCATTACAGCGAATTGTGCCTCGGTCATATCTTCAACCATATCGCCCCACCGCTCTTGCGGATCGATCACACCACCGCCCCAATTGACATTTTTCGACTGATACTTAACCAATACCCCGCGTCTGGGGACTGGGTTCTTCCACGCTAAGGCACCGTGTGTACAACCACCGTCCATAAAAAAGAGGACATCGCCAGCCTTCATAGTGGGTTGTACCACCAAACCCATTGTTTCATCACACGTCCGAACCCCGCGTGGCATGGAGTACTGCGTCTTGTGGGACCCGGGCACACACGCAAAACCGCCCAACCCTGGTTCGACATCGCGCAATTGCCATGTAATGGTGACAGTCTCAGCATAACTGCGTCCGTTCTTAAAATAATAACCGCGTGATGGGGTCATCGGTTCATTTCCATCGTGCAGTGAGTGCCCCGATGTTCCTTGAACGGCGCAGAATACGGTCGCCCCACCCGTGCGATAACCGCTACCGCCCATCCAATTCAGTCGCTGCACCAGAGTAGGATGCGCAATCATGCGTCGAAATGGTTCGCTATAGGTGCTGGCAGGTCTAACAAACCCGACAGGAGCGGACGCCCTGTACCAGCTTGGCTTACTGACCCGCCCGCCAGTTCATCGCCTACGGCGATACGATCTTGGAATTTATCCACCGCCTCATTGGCTTCTGCCAGCCACTGCTCATCCATCACGCCGCGCACCACCAGATACCCATTCAAATCCCAAAAGTAAAACTCTTTCTCATCAATTCCAGAATCTGGGTCGCGGGTATAAATTGATGGATGAATGACGGACGTGTCTTCCTCCACCCATGTTTTTTCGCCATCTGTATTTACCACCGGTGGTGGGTTTGAACCCTTAAACCCAGGGGTATACAAGACCGCCTTTTGTTCAGGCGTTGCCTCATCCGCCCATCCCGGCAAAGATTCGGTTTCTGAATGAGGTCCAACAGGATTAGACTGAACTGCCGCACGTGCTGCATACCAGTAAGTCAACAATCTTTTTGGATCGCCTTTCCACGGTCGAACGCCTTGGAGCGTAGGTGCCGCGACTAAAAATAGATCCCCTGCCTTGAGTTCCGGCTGCACCACCAACCCCATATCATCAATTCCGGTCGCCAAGTCGTGGGGGTGTTTCGACATTGCTCTTGTGGCTTGCCTGAACAACAACTAATCCCCCATCCCCTTCTGCGACATCTTCCAATACCCAGATCGCTCTCACGCCCTGACAACGCCTCCGGCCGTTTTGTTGGCGATATGCTGAGGACGGATTCCTCGGTTCATCGCCACCGACGAGTGTTGTACCTATTTCACCTTCTCGATTCCCCAACAATCGAGGGGCTTGATCGAGTCGGAAGCCGTGTCCTACGATCTGGTTCAAATACCACACCAATTTAGGGTGTACCAGTAGATCGCGGAACAATTCGCGGTGGAGATCGCCTAACAGCGCCTCATTTTCACCAGCTGCATCTAATGCCTCGTTCAGTGCCGCCACCTCTTCCTGATTTAGGACACCCGGAATGTGTAGATAGCCTGCCACATCAAAAGCATAATTCTCTTCGTTGCTCATTACTTCGTTGTCCATTTTTCCCTCCTGTTCAGGTGGACGGTCAATAGGATGTCGCCGATTCGCAATATTAACACGCTATTCGCGGTGACGGCGGGAGCGTTATGGGTCCCATTGCTGCCAATGCATAGCATTTTTCAGTAGTCGTATTATTATCGCACAGTTCTGCCGCTTGATCAACAACCAATTTCCAAGGCTATTCAGTTTTCGGTTTTCTACCCGTTTTAGGTGGGAAGTGTTTTTGCTTGGGTGTTTCCCCCAGGAATCGGAGTTCCCTCCTACAGCAAAACTGAATGCCTCTGTAGCGAAGATATTTCGCTATTGCACTTTTCTGTGCCTTACCGTATAATGCAACTCGGTATAACAACGTAACCACATGAGATTTCTACAACTCAAGAGAGGACAACCCAAATGAACATAAAGGTTACTTTGATATTGGCTCTGGCGATCTTGGTTTTACAGACGAATCCCTGCTGAGAGTCAGGTCGTTAGAGACGGACTGGTTAGCTACTGGACTTTTGATACTGCAGATGTTGAAGGCAACACCGTTAAAGACGCTATGGGAGGTAATGATGGAACGATTGTAGGCGCGCCTAAACAGGTCGCAGGCAAATTCGGTCAAGCGTTTAAATTCAGTGGGAAGCCGGACGCGATTGATATTGGTGCCCCCGCCAATGGTAGTCTCGATTTTGGCGATGACAAAGATTTCTCGATGGTGGCATGGATCAAAGTTGACAAACCCCCAGAATTGGATGGAGAGCAGTCTACAATCGTTAGTAAGGGAGATGGGGGTGGCAACGCCAGAATTCTCTGGAAAATCAACACAACGAAAGTAAGTGTAACGATTTCACACATAGACGGGGGTCCGACCTCCCACTTTCTCGGAGTCAAGGATGTGACCGACGGAAAGTGGCATCACGTTCTCTTTGTTGCGGATAGATCGGAGCCGACTCGTCTCTATATCGACGGTAAATTCGACGCTGAGGGAGAAAAGTCTGACGAGGTAGATATTACCACAGAATCTGTCATGTATATCGGTGCCTCAGTCCGAATCGGCGAAACCACTCGAAGATACTTTGAAGGTCTGATTGACGAGTTGGGTATCTATGATCGGGCACTGACAGATGATGAAATCGAACGGAACTTCAATGCGAAGGGACTTGCTGTCAGCCCTCAAAAGAAACTCGCTATTGCCTGGGGAGAGATAAAGGTTTCAAGGTAAGGCTCAAAAATCCCAATATCCCTTTAGTGGACAAAAAATGGGAAAAAATAGCGGTATGGGGCACCCCGCAGCCAGTGATGCGGGTAACGTGTTCTCCGCACAAACCCAATATCCAATCGAGTGGTCAAAAAGGGCGTTGATTATTGGCATCGCCTTGGCTGTTTTAGAATGTTTGATCGCGCCCTACAATGATTATGTCATTCGTAACACCTTTCTGGCGGGTGGTCATTTTCCGCTTGCCCCATTTTTTGTCCTGAGCGTCTTGGCTTTGGTTGTTAATTCCGTCCTAAGGTTCCTGCATCCCAAACTTGCGCTCTCCTCCCAAGAACTCATCGTTATCTGGTGCATCATGATTGCCGTCGCCGGTATCCCCTCATCGGGAATGATGCGAGACGCATTGTCCGCTTTCGCGGCTTACAACTATTTTGCCACACCCGAGAACGAGTGGAGATCGCTTTTCTTTCAATATATCCCCGAATGGCGTGTCGTGCGAGATGAGGGCGCGATCGTCTCTTTCTATGAAGGCTTATCCGTTGGCGAGAAGATCCCTTGGGGCGCATGGCTGAAACCGCTCTCTGTGTGGGCGTTGTATGTTTTAACTGCCTATTTCGTTATGATTTGCCTCGCTGTGGTCCTACGAAAACAGTGGGTCGAATATGAGAAATGTACGTTTCCACTCGTTCAACTGCCTGTGGAGATCTCCGTTCATCAATCAGGCATTGTCAATTCATTCTTCAAAAGCAGAAAGATGTGGGTCGGCTTCGCTATACCGGCATTTATCCACACCCTGAACGGGCTTCACGCGTATTTCCCCACCCTGCCACAGATCCCCATCCGATTTTGGCTCGACCCATTTCTCGTCGGTAGACCGCTCAACGCCTTGAGACCTTTTCAGATCGTCGTGTTGATGTCAATGGTCGGATTTAGCTACCTTCTCACACTTGAGGTCGCATTCAGCCTCTGGTTTTTCTTCCTGTTTTTCAAACTACAATGTCTCATTGGCAGTATGCTCGGTTTTCTAATAACGAAGGGTCCGGGTGTAAAATGGACGGCGTATTCGTTCAGTGCCGCGCAGGAAGCCGGTGCGTGTCTGACTCTTGCGGGCTTCGCACTCTTCAAAGCCAGAAGGCATATCAAGCAGCTGTTTTTAAGCGGCTTTGGACGCAGCTCTCCTCAATCTGATGCCCAGAACGAACCGATGCCCGCCCGGGCTGACAGTCTTTGGACTGATCGGGGGCTTATCCCTCTTGATATACCTGAGCCACCTGATGGGAATGTCTCTCGGATTTGCGGTGCTCTTTGTGCTTTTTTCAGTTGGCGTGTTTATCGCCTTGACATGGCAGATTATCAACGGAGGTATCCCTTTTATCAATCCCTCATTTTCACCGCAAAGTTTTTTCCTCACAACACTTGGATCGGCACACATGACACCCTCAACGACAACGTGGCTGTTCATGCAACCCACCGGCTTAACCTCGCACCTGAGAGAGTTTATGATGCCCAACGTGATGAACGGGCTGAAAGGCGGCGGATGCAGTCAGAGCCAACCGGCGCCGACTCCTCATAGCGATGGGAGT
This sequence comes from Geodia barretti, assembly GCA_030341885.1. Taxonomy (NCBI): domain Eukaryota; kingdom Metazoa; phylum Porifera; class Demospongiae; order Tetractinellida; family Geodiidae; genus Geodia; species Geodia barretti. The sequence goes on along the minus strand of CASHTH010002840.1, from coordinate 8,769 downwards.
GGCAATGGTGCTCGGATTGCTTGTCTCATATTATTCCGTGCTGAAAGTTAGCTACCAACACGGGGCGTTATACGTGCATACGGGAGGTAGCGGCGGGGCGCGCTCGTTGAGTGCCATCCTCACCAGCCCTCCGAGGGGAACCGACTGGACGAATACCGGTTTTACACTTTTCGGTAGCGTGTTTACGATCGGATTGATGTGGATGAGAAAAGTTTTTGTGTGGTGGCCCATTCACCCGATCGGATACACGATGCTAAGCTCGTGGGCATCGTTTAAGTTATGGTTTTCCATCTTACTCGGCTATCTTCTGAAATATGGCATCGTGAAATATGGGGGACTCAGAGCGTATAGGGAGGCACGCCCCCTGTTCCTTGGATTGATCCTCGGTGAGATGACCTGCGCCGGACTCTGGTCGATCGTTGGGATGATAACCGGTGTCGAAACCGGCTATCGCATCTTGTTGGATTGAGGTAGGATGTGAAAAATTCGTAGATATATGGAAACTCACACAAAGGAAGGTGAGTCAAATGGGAGATGGACGCAACCAACCTCTGGTGAAATTGTGGTTACAAACACCACGCATAGGGACCGGGACCTGTATGGGAAACCATGTCGGCGATCTGCTGGCGCATCTGTGTGATGCGGTTCTGGTATTTAGGTATTGATGAATATTGTCTTTCTATTTTCAGATGAACACGCGGGGACAGTGATGGGGAATAGTGGGCATCCGGTTGTCCGAACCCCTCACCTTGACAGCCTTGCCGAACAGAGTTACACCTTTGACAACGCCTATTGCAACAACCCAATCTGTACCCCTTCGCGCTTGTCACTGCTCACGGGACGTTATCCACATCAGATTGAAGCGTGGGATTTGGGGGCGATTGCGGATCGGCGGTACCCAACGTGGGCGATTATCTGACGAAGGCGGGTTATGAAACCGTGTTGTGCGGACGGACGCATTTCAACGGAACTGACCGCTGCTCGGCTTTTCCCAGTCGTCTACTTGATGATCTACCTCGGTGGTGCAACGCAAGTGGCCGTCCACCACGACGCACGCCAGACGAGCGTCGAGGTTCCAATTCACATGTTGCCGAATGCGGACCGGGGAGACCACGAACACACGAGATATGACCGAAACGTCACAGACTTAGCAATTGATTTCCTGCGCGAAAAATCGGCTTCACCAGACGACAAACCGTTCCTGCTCTATTGCGGATTCATGCACCCACACTTTCCACTGATTGCACCGCCTGAGTTCTACTCACAGTACGACCCGGACACGCTTGAGCTACCTGCCACATGGAACGAACCGCTCGAATCCCAACACCCAATAATCCAACACCACCGTTGGGCGTGGCGGAACGATATTCCTCCACCTGAAGCCACTGTGCGTTGTGCGTTAGCCTCCTACTACGCGCTCGTCTCATCCTTGATGCTCAGATAGGACGGATACTTGAGGCAATTGATACGTCGCCTTACGCGAAAACACACTGGTCATCTACACGAGTGATCATGGCGAAATGGCTGGACACCACGGTATCTGGCAGAAGCAGTGCTTCTACGAACCGGCGAGTGAAAGTGCCGTTGATGCTACGACTGCCGTCGGGTGAGACCGCTCGCGTTGGGCAAAATGTCTCCTTGGTCGATGTTTTACCGACCTTACTGGAAATTGCTGATTTGGAAACGCCCTTTGATTTACCGGGGGAGAGTCTATTAGAGATAGCCCGACACCAAGCAGATGAAACAACGCGCACCGTCTTCTCAGAATACCACCACATGGGTATGCTCAACGCCGGTTTTATGCTTAAGCGTGGGGATTACAAATTGTGTCATTACGTCGGAAGCGAACCGCAGCTGTTCAATGTCACGACTGACCCGTTGGAGGACAACGATTTGGCATCAAAGCCTGAATACGCTGCTATACTTGGTGAAATAGAAGATGCCCTACGTGCGATTGTCAATCCAGAGTTGGCAGATGCGCGGGCAAAAGAGAACCAAAGAATGCGTAGGTTGAAAGGTAGAGATACTTAATCATTGGATCCGCCGAGGCACAGGGACCTCGGCGAACAGAGGAATTTCCCGCTTAAACCTCGCCGTCCCAATAGCTGAGGCTTGGGTCTTTACGGTAAATCTTCCCGACGACATAAGGCAACACCTTATTGGAATCAGGATATTCGCTGACATCATGCGGCGTGGTAGTCCCCAGAATCAAGAATACAACGGGAGCATCTGTGTTGTTCACGAACTTATGCGCACCGACTGTGCCGGGTGGAAATGCGATGAAATCCCCTTCCGTTACTTCCACATCGCCGCGTGGGGTTTTAAGCGTGCAGGCACCTTCCATCACGTAGCACATCTCTTCACCGAAATTGTGAAAATGCATTGGAAAACTCATCTTACCGGGTTGGAGACGGATAACGCGGTATCCCAAATTTTTGCCGCCGATGAGGGGATCAATGTCTTTGTCCTCAAAATCATAAGGATGCGGTGCGTTTTTATAGTGCCACTCTATCTCATCAATATGAATACGGTTGATATAGATATCGCGCCGCGCCTGCAGACAATCAATGAGATGTTGACGGGCATCTTTAAAGATGGAGTGCCCATCACCGACAAGAATTGTGTTGAATCGGAGTGCCAAGATTTTGCGCAGTTCAAGTGCTGCTTTAGGCGGGTCACTCAGCTTGCCATCGGCGAGTAAAGTCAACGCACCCAGCGGTTCGCCTACTACGAGATCCCCGAACAGGACGGTCTGTTTCTCTGGAAAGTAGAGTGCGATTTCACCCGGGCTTTTCCCATAATTGAGATGGATAGCATGTAATCCCGGCACAATCGCCTCCCGGTCTTTAATCGTTCTCGCCGGTGTGATGCTCAGCGCGTCAGCATCGGCTTCATGCACAATTATGTCGGCACCTGTCCATTCTTGAAAGATAGCGGCTTCGCGTTCATGATCCGCATTCGTCAGGACAATAGACTTCGCGCCGCCGAGTGCTGTCAGGTGTTCCCGGTCAGCATCGGACATCACAACCGGGTCTATGAGGATATTTCCGTCAGGGCGCACCCACAAATGTCCGTTAAAATCAATCTGCCGTTCCGGACTAAAGACACCCCAACTGTACATATCTTCAAAAATTAAGCGTTTCACTATTGTTGCCCCTTATGCTAATCGCTATGGGGACTCCTCCTTTGATACAAATCCGTAGACCTCAATTTCGTGAGCGAACGGTCTACCTAACTTTATTTGCGGTAACGATTTCACCACGTCTCGGATCATACTGATTGGCTTTCTTTTCATCATCAGCGGTACCGCTGATGTAGATACGAATTGCATCCGTTACAACACCACTGACGCGCCTGTCAATGACCGGACTCTCGTTGTACGCAATCTGTTGAATTGCCTGCCAACGTCCTTCGCCTTCTAATTTCTTATATATCAAAGCCCTTGTGATATTAGTCCCGCGGATGGTGATCCGGTGAATGGCTTTTCGAGTCGGAAGATTTAGATGAATCCAGCGTCCGTCAGCGTATCCTCTCGTCTTCACGTCGCCATCTATCATCTCCGGTGACGTACAGGTGACCCCTTCTGTGACAGCATAGTTGTAATATTCCTGTGGCTCAATCAACATCTGCAGCACCTTGGATTGGCATCCAAAAAAGAGGGCAGCGGCGCAGAGTACCGGAAAAATCAGAATATAACGTCGCATCTTTTCCTCCGCAGTCTATTTCGCTTTTATCAAATATTATAGCACATTTCCGTTTTTCTATAAACCAGAATTTTGCGAAAAGCGTTGCTTTAAAACCACGACTGAGATATAATGCCGTGTGAAAATAAACCTTTAAGTTACGCCTATAATAGCGCGGTTCTCACCGCGTTTATTGAATCAGGTTTCACACAGGAGAAAGCTATGTACAAAAGTGCGATTTTGGGGTGTCGGGGACGTGCACGTGGGCACGCTCGCGCATATCAACACGTTAAAGGTGGTAAACTATCCGCTATCTGTGATATGCAGGAAGATCTGCTCAACAACTTCGGCGACGAATTCGGGATTGATGCCCGCTATACCGATCTCGATGAAATGCTCTCGAAAGAAAAACCGGATCTGCTACACATCGTTACCGCGCCGGTGCTACGCGGCAGCAACGAACGCATCCGCTACCCACTGATGAATCGAGCCTCTGAACACGGTGTGCCTGCGGCAATCGTTGAAAAACCGATTGCAGTCGAAAGCGAAGATTGGCGGCAAATCTCTGAACTCGCCGAACGCACCCAAACGAAGTTCGTCGTTAACACACAACTCAATTTTCACCCACAAAATCTCGCTCTTAAACAGGATGTCGCTGAAGGGAAAATCGGTGCAATCAAATTTATTGAGGCGAGCGCACGCAATCCACCCGTTGACCAGGCTCCACACGTCCTACAACTCGTGTCTTCTTATATTGATAATTCGCGTCCAGTGAAGGTGCAAGGACAAATATCCGGCGCGGGACAACTCGATTCAGCGCAACCTTCACCAGCGAACGCCACGGCACTCGTAACCTACGCAAACGGTGTACAAGTCTCGGTCGCATTCGGACCGGAGATGGCACCGACGTGTGCTACCCGATACTGGAAACAACCGACATAAACGCGTGTGCGTATTCGGTGAAACAGGGTTTGTCCACTGGCGGTTTGAAAGTTGGGAACGGAATCTACCCGGCAGCGGCTATGAAGGTGGCGACCTGAGCTATGGCGCACAGGATGTCATCGCCCAAGGTGGACTCACCGATGCAGTGTTCGAGTGGCTTGACGACGAGAGCAAAGTCCATCCGACACATCTCAAGCAATCCCTCGCTGAGTTTAACCTTTTGTTGGGCATTTACTATAGCGGTCTGACAAACACCGTCATCGAATTACCGTTCGACCCACCGGACGGTATGATTGACATGTTCCGCGAACGCCTTTAATTAAATCATTTTCCCCGCTGGCGAGGTTTATAACATCGCCTGTTTTCAGAGGACTCAATTTTACATTAGGAACACCCCTCGTGAATGACATCATTTACATGGACAACCATGCCACAACGCCAATCGCACCCGAGTGCTAACGGCGATGATGCCTTATCTCACTACGCATTTCGGCAACGCTTCCAGCACGCATCCGTTTGGCGTTACAAACGCGAAAGAATGCAGTGGATAAGGCACGTCATCAAGTCGCCGAATTGCTCGGTTGGTCAGCAGAAGAGATTATCTTCACCAGCGGCGCGACGGAATCGGACAATCTCGCTATCAGCGGAGTCGCCTATGCTTGCAGAGAGAAGGGCAACCACATCATCACAAGCACGGCAGAGCATCACGCAATCCTCGATACATGCCACGCCTTAGCAACAGAGGGGTTTGAAACTACATATCTCCCAGTAGACAAATACGGGATGGTGAGTCCTGATGACGTTGAAGCCCGCGATAACTCCAAAAACCGTCTTGATGAGTTTTATGTATGCGAATAACGAGTAGGCTCGATAAATCCGATCACCGCTATCGCTGCTATCGCTGCGAAACACGGCGTGCTTTTCCATTCCGACGCGGTGCAGGGGATCGGGCAACTGTCCTCAAATATGGAGATGCTCGGTGTGGACCTCGCCTCTCTGACTATGCACATAGATTTTACGGTCCGCGGGACGTGCACTTTACAAATCCGGCGAAACAGTCCACAACCCTATTCACTTTTTTTATGGTGGCGGTCAGGAGAGGGGTTTCGTCCGGTACCTATGAATATTGCGGGATTGTCGGCTTAGGCTCAGCGTGCGAACATTTCTAAAACTTACAGGACACGGCGGAAAAAATCACGTAGCAACTTACGCGATGGCACTCCATCAAATTACACCGCACACATTGGGGGATATGCCATCCAACGGCATCCTGCACATCGACTACCGGGCAAGTTGAATCTCTGTTTTTGCGGGTGTGGCAAAGTCACGCGCATTGTGGGCGGGCACTCAACTTGTCGCCGTGTCACCTGGGGTCCGCGTGTGACTCGGAATCGTGAAGCATCAACATTTTTAGTCGGATGGGAGTGTCGAATGAATTATCTTGTGAATGGGAGACTGCTAGCCGTTTTTCGGTTTGGGACTCTACAACACCGCTGAAATAGTCCCATATTGTCGCATATTAAGTCATCAAAGGCGGTTATCGGTTAAGGGCAAGGGGGGGTTTCAAACACCCGAATGGTAACGATGAGGGGGAACCTTTCGTCCGCTTGCGTATGATATATATTAGCAACTGGCGTGCGTTATCCATCAAGTTCACGCACAGCAGGCACCAATTCCTAGTGGGACCTTCGTACTCAAGCGGTGCTGGATTCATCTCAAATAAAAATGTCTGGTCGTCTGTCACTTCGGCTTTGGACGTCTTCGCGTTCCTGCAGCTGTTGGGTCGTAGTGTTGAGTGACGCCTCTGAGACGTTTGGTTCTCTTCATTCCAACCGGGCGGGAAAGTTCGTGGGAAAATCTGTTCACGATGGGTAGGTTCCGTTCAATCGGTCTACCTTTCGCTCTTACTGGGGGGTCTTCGGCGTTGCCGTTACATGGTTGCCTCGCCGGCCAATCATAAGCTGTAAGATTCCAAAGACACTATTCGGTTCTGGGTCCCCGAACATAGACCTTGCAAATACGACCCCAGGGGGGGACCGTACCCCGCCGTACCAACCGATATAGAAGGAAATAAAAAAAGGATTGTCTTCCTGACCAATGGGCATTTCGCGTTTTTTCGCCAATTCCCTGACCAGGGCCCACCAGATTTAATCTATCTTCTACCTCGTCTCGGTGACCGCCATGGGTTATAATATAGGTACAACAGGTTTCGGGTCTTGTCGTAAAGCGAAGATTCCTAATTGTTACCACAAACAACCATAACCATTCGGTTTATTTTATCAACAAAATTTAGCACCATCATTCTGTATTGGCAAAAAATATTACCATTACCGTCGTAGGAGTGCTCTCCTGTGGCACGACGATCCTGCTACTTTAACTTCCGCCTGGCGGAGGTTCCCTGGGTAATCCAACGGATCCGAAGAAACGCCAGTCCAACCCCTTGCGCGTTTTTCCTTTTCGTAGCACATGTGCAAATTTAAATTGGCGCATGTCCTTGACCGTAAAAGTGTGGTAGAGTGCTATCTGTTTTTCCTGTCAAATGTTAGCAACAAATCACAGAGACGCACATGTCATCTATGCAACCGCCCAAACCTATCTATCCCCCATTAAACATCGCTGGTCCGACCGAACGCGGGCCCTCACAAAGCGACATACCTAGCTGGACGTGAATAGTTGGGTTGCGATGTGGGGAGCAAGTAACCGCGCATATCTTATCACGGGATGACGTGGGGCACGGGACTTTACAATCCCAAGAGTTTGCATAACCGCTGGATGCATAAGTCTAACTCCAGCGATTGCCGGAAGTCCGAATGGGGGTGTGGCATGAGTCCTCATACTTCTACCAATTCTAAGCCCGATGTGGCTGTCGTTTGGTGACGAACCTACGTTTTGTGGATAACGGAACGACCCATTGACAACCCTCATCAACCCGATAGTTTACTGAAATTAGATGCTTTCTCCCTCGTCAACCGAAAGTCGTATGACAGAGGCGAGAAATCCGGAAAACAGATCGGCAACTCAAATTCGTTCGAATACATCCTTATTTCACAGACAAGGGGGTGCGGGGTCGAGAGGCCTATCTTCGCAGAGGTAAACAATAGGATACTCGCGAATTCACGCGCACTGTGAGAATGTGTTACCCCCTCGACTTCAAGGGATGTGAGGGAGTATTAACTCTCTTGAATCAGATCTTATAGGGATATTTGTTGGACCGTGGAAACCGATGACAACCCTCTCAAAGCCACCCGTGCATGGCTATTCATTTTTCTTCAATTTCTCATTGGATAGTTTAACTTCGAGTAAGGGTTTTGAAGCGATGAAATCGTATTGTTGTCAGAGATTTTTATTGTCGTATTTCCTGCGAAGCGTAAAACGGACTTGGCAGTGTTGCGTAATGCTGTTCTAAGGAGTAGGCGGAATGTACGTTGTCTTATAACTCACGGTTTCTCGCCCTGTTAAGCGTCCCGCCCCGATTAAACGGTGTCTCGGACCCAATGGACTTTGGTGTTTTCTATCGTCCAATGTTTCGCGTCGGAGTTTGAGCAGGCTTCTGCGGATGCGACTTCTGGAGGTGAGAGACTCCGTGATGCCATACTGCTTCTGTTGGGGAGATCTACGGCTGTTGTTTTTTGTGTTTGTTTTCTTCGCGCTGATATTGGTATTGATAAACCTGAGACGATCCTGGCCATTTGATGTAATCTGTGATCCAGGTTGTGCTGCGGTATGGGGTTGCTGTGTGGTGGTCAACCCGATGTGAGTTGCCACATGGTTTTAGTAGAAAAGAAGGTGTGCGCCTTCTGGGTGTGAAGGTTTTCAAAGCAGTCTGGTCTCAACCTCTGTGGCATCTGTCCTCCAGAAGGGTTCAAACGTTGCTTGACGTTTCTTCATACAGCAGTGGTTTGGGAATTTTGCGTTTTTCTTTGCAGCAGCGCATAGTTCCATGCCTGATGTTCGGACTTCTTTACAAAAGGTCTCGTCTGGCGTCCAAAAGGGCATCTGGTCGGTCACGAATTTCTCTTCTCCGAAGATCCAACGCTTTGAGGATTTGTGTTGGATCGGAATCGTCGTTGGTTTCCACTGACAGGCCGGTTGGGCGAGGGTAATCCTAACTCAGTACAGACTGCGGACGTACTGTGTCCGTGGT